>JAUUIK010013343.1:0-10384 GCA_032270385.1 Urticina crassicornis | reverse complement strand
CATTTTCACGCAAACGATGAAAAATAATTTTACGCACAAACGAACGAACATAAAAAAAACATTACCACTTCCACTTTGACGAGTCTTCAAAAAAATCTCCGTTTTGATCTCACTGAAAGCTTTTAAGTCAGGTGGTGTTCGCTCTGCGATCGCAAAGCATGATGGGAGATTTATCAGAATCAGCTCATTTGCATCGGACCGTCAAGGTGTACGGATCTCCGGTTGAGTGATATCCACGGTCGAGCTGAGTTAAGCAACAGTCAAGGAGTTTTCCCTATACGCTCTCTATATTTTGTTATGGGGATAAAAACCTTGCTTCCATTTTTGAAATGCACAACAAAAGAAGTCAATTTGCGAGATTTTAAAGGGAAAACAGCGGCAGTTGATGCATCTTGTTGGCTACACAAGGCTCTAACTTCAAGTGTAAGCAGAACTGGAAATTTCGATAGGTAAGCGTTTCTCAAACAAGTATTGATCTATCACTGACACTACTTCTGTTTTGATCTTTGATAGTTACTTACAACCAATATTTTCGGCTGTTTGTTTAGTTTTATAGGGATTTGTCAAGGTTATTTAGAACTCCTTGTCCGTAACGGAGTAAAACCATTCGTTGTGTTCGATGGGTTTCCCCTACCAGCGAAGTCAAACGAAGCAGAGAAACGAAGAACGTTAGTAGATAAATTGTCTCTTCTGATGTTTATGATAGTTTGTGTTACTTGGTTTATGTATTTTCATTTCGTTGAACAAGAGGAGAGGACCAGTGTTCATTTCATGAGCATGTATTTGTCAAACTTGTGATTTTTTCAAACTTGTGATTTTTTCACACCTTCGAATTTTTGTAAACAAATTATTATTCTCTTCTAACGTTTTTGACAGAAAAAGAAACGACCTAAAAAAGAAGATTGATGCTTTAACCAAAGCAGGGAAAGAAAGAGAAACTTGGGGGATGAAAGGCCAAGCGGCCACCATTGAGTACATACACGTAGCACAATTTATGAAGGTTAGTAAACTTGCTGCTCCAAATCGTTCTTACATCATATATGCATTTTCGTCATACATGTAATTCATACAGAGTATTTTGTTATCAAATAGGTTTGCCGTGAAAAAGGAATCCCCTACGTCGTTGCACCCTTCGAGGCTGATGCCCAAATTGCTTTCCTTGTAAGAAAAGGATTTGCTGATATAGTGATTTCTGAAGATTCGGATTTACTTGTTTATGGCTGTCCCAAGGTAAGATTGTTTGACAAAGCTAATAATTATTTTGAAAATATAAAAAAACATAAACTTACGGAATAATTTGCCTTGATAATAACCATTTAAACATCCACTCTACTTTCCTTTAGTAAATAGTATTCTTTTTACTACTCTATTTTCGCCAGCCCCCCATTACTGTAATTATTGACTGATCCCTTATACTAAAATATGGGCAATTGATTTTATTGTTATAATTGTATATAAAAAAATTTTTTTATTTCCTAGCCTTCTATCTCTTTCAATACAAAAAAAGCTGTGTGATGTCATTAATTTTTGATACTTTATTTCAGGTGCTGTTCAAACTTCAACTAAATGGAAATGCAGACCTGCTAGAAATGGACAGCATTTTGAATCATCTAAACTTCAGCAAACAGCAGTTTGTTTCAATGTGTATTGTTGCAGGTTGTGACTATGTGCCCAATATTAAAACTATTGGCATCCATAAGGCCAAGCAATCTGTGGAAAGTGGACATGGTTTTTTGAATGCCCTTCAAAAACACAAATTTGCCCCATTGAACTATGAGGCAGAGTTCAAACAAGCATCAGCAGTATTCCACCACCAAACAATCTATGACATTGAGAAACTGGCAGTAGCACCCCTTGAAGCCTGGACAACAAACGATGACAAGGATAAATTTAGTCCTGCTTGTGGAGAGTATCCTTTCTGAGCCAAATCTATATTATTTATTGATTTCATGCAATTAATATTGACAACTTCAAACTTTCAGTTAGATTTTGTGTTTTTCTGATCTGCAAATCATGTGAATCATAAGGTTTGTCGATCAGGGAAAAAACTGAAAGTTTGAAGTTGAACTTTTTTACTGTAACTCTGTGAATTACAAAATAATAAATATGTTCATTGTATTCTATGGTCATGTTGGGGGGGGGGGGGGGGGGTTCAACATAATCTTTTATTGGATATTTCTTAACTATGCATATATTCTACAATATTAACTGTGCAACAAACTTTGCTTGTGGTAACATCAGCATAGAGAACAGGGACATGGTGAATTCATTTCCAATACCCACAAATGTATGAAACCAAAACAATTATTTATGTACATAACATTGTCTCTGACTTAAAAAAACAACAGTTCCAGACATTTCATAAACACTTTAGAAAGCTTGAGCAACCAACATTTGCTTGTAGCTTGGATTATACATGATTGAAAGCTGGTTATATAAAATGCATTTTTGAGTAATAATTATATGTGAAATTCGATGTCATAATTTTTAGTCAGAGGCAATCATACATGTATCATTTTCTGGCTGCAATTTTATAATTCTTAAATACTTATTAAATACTTATTGTCTTACATTATTGGTCAATAGGAAAATGGATCAACATACATGGATTTGGCACTAAAGGTGTGCAACCTTCGAAGAGGTAATTTAAAAAATGTAAACACTTTTAGGAAATGAAATTAAGCAACTTTGGTCAAATGATGGACATTGCCATGTTATATCTGAGCTGACCTCATTCTTGTGCTTGCCAATACCAGTACTAGACAGGATTTATC
This sequence comes from Urticina crassicornis, assembly GCA_032270385.1. Classification (NCBI taxonomy): domain Eukaryota; kingdom Metazoa; phylum Cnidaria; class Anthozoa; order Actiniaria; family Actiniidae; genus Urticina; species Urticina crassicornis. The sequence goes on along the minus strand of JAUUIK010013343.1, from coordinate 7,610 downwards.
ATATATGAAAAATGTATGCAATTTTAGCAATGTTGCTAACATTAATCATTTCCAAAATTGTAGGATTGCAAGGTGTTTCAAGCAATCTATTAGAATTTAAATCCATCAAAAACAAATCATTTTCATGGAAGATTCCTGGTTTCCCAGTGATGGAAATTGAATTCACAGAGGCAACTTGCATATGGAATGGACAGAGAAAAACAATTCTGTTAAAAAAGAAACACAACATCAAACGTCATGACAAAGTTACTTGCACCTCCTGCTGCACTATTAGTGTAAATGGTGTAAATCGAGAAGTGATCTGGAAGTGGCAGCATGATGATCAAAGTGCTGAACAACAGCGACAAGAGAAAGAAGATAAAGATGAAGAAACTGATCATGAGGAAGAAGAAGATGATGTCGAGGAAGGTGATGATGTAGAGGAAGAAGAGTTAATACTTCACACAGTTCCTTTCAAAGTTATGGGTGTAACTTACTCGGCAGAAGCCCAGAGACACCTTGAAAAGGTGTACACAAAGTGGGCAGAAATGAAAGACAAAGTCCAAACAAAAGTAGAGCCAGAACCATCAAATAATTTTGATGCCAATGCCATTGTAGTATTATTTAAATATGAACAAAACTGGGTGAAACTTGGCTATATTGCTGCTGAATTAACTAAGTATGTACATCTGGCTCTTCAAAATGGCAGTTTAACAGCAGTTGCCATAAAACACATAAAATTTTGTACTACATACATGAAAGTAGGTTTTTATATGACTTTAGAATTGACAAAAAAAGGGGAGTGGGATAGTGTGGTCTGCAAAGCCAGTAAAAAAGTCCGGTAAAGTCTTGCAGTTCAAATTAACCCGAAATGTACATAGAATAATAATTATGTTCATGTTATGCACAGAGATATTATATTTTTTAATCGGCTCCAATTGTTAGTGAAGCTTTATAACCATTATCATTGAAAGTTGCAACACTTTTAGGGAAACTCAAGTTTAGACAACCATCATCAACCTGATCAAGCTATGTTGTGATTGGTTCATATTGCTATGATCAAAATCAAGTAGGGTTGTACTTCAATGATAATGGTGTAAAGTAATTGAGAAATAGTTTTATTTACATGCTGAAAAGCCATGGGTGTGTTGTACATCAAACACCAAAACTGTATATACATGTGTACTAATAATAATTTAAATTCTTATTGAAAACAAATGATTGAACAATTGAATAGCTGCACCCTATAAAATTGATGGTTATGGATTAATGGGTGGTAGAGCTACTGGAGCCCTGTGAAAGTTAGCCCTTACAGTAAGCTGGTTTTTCTGTGGCAGTGAGGCTCTGTTGGCCACAAACACTCCAGGATCTCCCCTTCTTGATAAGCGAACCTTATCAAGACGTTCGACTCCAGATGTTGAAGGTTGATTAAAAGACGGCAATGGGAATTGACGAAAACGAGTGTTAAGGCCAGTCCAATAATAGAAGGGCAACTCAGGATTGATGCGCTTCATAAATTCATTCATTATTTTAGGAAACTGGTCGTAGAATTGCTTTTGGTCAAAGATGGGGCCTAGCATGTCGTGAAGCAGGGCTATAAACCCTTCCACGTCGTCGGTAGAGGATGCCCTTGGATGTTCAGGTGGAATTCCACGTTGCAAATAGTGTTGTCTTCTTCTCTCTCGAGTAGAGAGGTTTGCAACCAAACCCACAATGACTTCTCTAGTTAGTCCACATATACCTTTGATAGGTCTAAATGTTTTCAAACAACAGTTTGTTAGTTTACTTTAAAATATCTCAAACACTGAAGAAATTTTTGGTGAAAACTTCCCACATATGTAAATCAGTCAATATACAATTATGTACCCATGGGCTTACAGACATACACACAGCAAGTAATGCTACTCTTGCACTTGTTTCTCTTTTATGTCTAAGCTGCCATGGTTGCATGACAATGTATTGGCTAATTTATAATGTTAACCCCTACAAATTTATCACTGTCATGAATATTATACTATTTTTGGTCATGTAAAGTAAACTGGTACTCAATGGGCCACTTTAAAAACGAAAAAAGGACTGGGAACGAGTTTTTATAATTAATCCAATTAAACAATAAGCCCATCACAAGAAAGACCGTGAAATTAGTAGATTTCTGGAGTTTGAAGAGGTTAGCATGAATAACATTTTTTAATTGGATTAATTCGTTAAAAATCTTAAAACTCGTTTCCAGTCCTTTACTCGTTTTTAAAGTGGCCTATAGGTAAAACTTGGGAGTGATAATGCCATTTTTTTAAATCTTATCAGTAGAACTCAATGAAATTAACTATGTAATCCTCTTCTTTTTTTTTAAGAAACAGATTATAGCTAGTTGCAAAATCATTGTCAGGTTCAAAATCTTAGAACATATATAGAAGCTAAGACTGAAATGGCCATTGGGAAACTAGTTCAAATGTAGTTCCACTCGCTTAATCTAGGAATATCCTGGTAGTAAGTAGTTACAGATAAATGCTTTCAACTCTCACTAACATTTCCCTATAACGCAGGAGAAACTCACTTTCAACTAGTTTCCCAGAACCCTCTTTGGTCTTAGCTTCTGTGTTCTGTGATTTTGAACCCAACCTAATTTTGCAATTAGCTATACATATTTTTATCATAAAGATATACAAAGAAAGCATGCAATCTTTCAACAACAGCATTATCAAAGTGCAGTTTATTTTTGGCACAAGTGATATAACATACCTGTTGACATCGATTGCTGAGTAGTCATTAACTTGGTCTAAATAGGGGATCCAGTTCCCAAGAACCCACTTCAGCATATCGCAGCAGTAGTTGGAACGGGTCAACTCATCAAGTCCTCTACCATCCACTGCTTTGTGCCAATTATGAATAAGTTTGAGAACGTGAGCTTCATTGGCATGGCCATTCTTTTCCATAAAGGAAATAACACCAGGTGATATTATTCTCTCACAATCAGGAACAGATTGCTTATTTTTCCCAGTTAAAGCCTCATAGGTCAATCCACTGTCTAAATTAGAAAAAATGTCAATAAATTAAAAAATGTTATTAATGAAATTTTTTTCATGCATATAATTATATGAAGTAAAACAACCAAAACAACAAACTTACTAGCATCATTAAGAGCATCACGTAGATGAACAACACTGCAACCTGGAATTAGATCCTCTCTCATACAAGTAATAATTCTTTTTAGAAGATGGTTGTGGTCTTCTCTGTGGTGGAGCTCATCTTTTGACTTTTCATCACATTCAGGGACAACAAGATTGTTGCTGAAGTCAATGCCAGTAGCCTTCAAGGACTCAATTTTTTCGCGGAAGAGATACGTTGCCATTATGGACTTCAAACATTCATTTTTGCCATCTGTTTTCCCTGAAAAAAAAGTAAATAAATAAAATATAAATATTATATTCTAATGTTACTGTATTCCAACAGGAAAACAATGATTACAATTTAGTGCGACCATAATAATAGAACAAACCTTCAATCCAGCTGCATGGATCATAGTTAAAGGGGAAGAGTTTCCTTTTCAGAACATGGATAGCTCTTTCAAATGAAACTCCTTGACTATGAATAAAATCATCCAGCCATCTAACATCTTCCATTGGTACAGCAGCATGTGGGTCTCTAATATTTCCTAATAAACACACACAAACAAATAGATTTTACTTAAGGGGGCTATTGTCAGCCATGAGCAAGTATATTGATTTTTTAACAATATACTTTTTATATCAATACACCTACCATCTGCACCAAGTTTCAAACTTCTTTCAATTATTGCCACCCTCATTGACCTTGCACCTGATCTTGCTTCACTAATTAACTGAATAATAGAAATAGGTCGATCTTTCCCTCTTGTTCGTAGAGAATTAAATTCCCCATCAGTAACAAATCCTGTTGGTTTCAAATTCAAAGAAAGAAATTTACATTTATAAACATAAAAAAATATATATATATTGTCTATTCTGCAATTTTCATAATTATACTAATGTACTAACTCAGTGATTCAGAACAAACTTGTTCTTTGATGTTTAGTCTACAGCAAACATGCCCAAATATATATTAACCCCAGAAGCCAAATCCCAAGATCACAATACTCCAGTTTCAAATTCTATCTTACTCAGCCTCAGGCATGTAAAAATAGGCTTTAGTATTTATGTGACAGCCTGTGAAAGGGAAAGGACTGACACTAATGAACAATAAAACTGCTTTTAAATACCATGGTTTTTAGCTTGCATTGTTTAATATTTTACTTACAATTGAGGCTAAGGCTGATCAAATCAAATATGGAAACTGGAGTATTGTTTGAAGTTAAGAGTGTATAATTACATAAATTGCAGTAAAGTGTTGTGTTTACAACAACAAAAAACATACCAACAACAACTAGACCCATTTCAACCATTTTCTCTCTCAGTTGATCAGCAAGATCTCTCAAATGAGCATCCTTGATGGAAGCATATGGCAGGACACGTACTGGCACTGCATACGGTTTCATGTTTCTTGTCTCATCAGCTATCATAAAAACCATTAGATGAGATGCAGCAATCCTTTTTTTTGAATATAGCTGCTTTGTATATCCAAGTACTTTGGTTCGAAATAGTTTCAGTTCCTTTATGAACTCTCCTTGCTTTGACTTTGGAAGGTGCAACATATCCTCAAGGTGTTTTGTTTCTGAGATCAACTCCTGTGACAGAGTCTGCAGACCTTCAAACCCCACTAGATCCCAAGCAAGTTCCATGAGTTTTGACTCAGAAGCATTTGATTGAAGACGACGCTTTTCATAATTTTTGCGAGCAGATAATAACCCATCTGACAAGAACACTGTATCATTTTCAATAAAAGACCTTGCTATAATCAAGTCCTCTTCAACACCATGGCAAGCAATACCAATAGACTTGGCAAATTGAGCCCTTTGGTCATACTCTTGTCTCAGCTTTTCCAGTTCTCCATCATCCAAGTTCTCATCACCAGACCACTTGCCAGCCATTGACTCCCTGAGACCTAATCGCATGTCACATGCATCCGCTTTAATCCAAAATCTCCCATTTCTACAAGTCTTCTTAATGTTTTCTAATGCATTCACCTATTAACAACAATGATATGTATAAATGCAAAAAATCATATAAAGCGGAACTTCCATATTCATCATGTATTTAATCATTATATTTTGTATCTCTGTTAGGGAACAGGGGACAATTTAAGAGCACCCAATATGCAATTTAACCTCTATTCAAGAGACACATAACTACTGTATCAGTCTGATATCTCATTTTTTGTAATGACTTAAATTTCTTGTTTTCTAACTCATGAATGAGTACTTGAATGACATAACCAGTTTTTTTTTCCACAATTATGATTATTGGATGGAACAAATGCATTGGAATTATTATGGTGCTTTATTAAATAACAAAATATTGTTTTATTCAAACCTCAATTATTTCTTCCTCCAAAATAAGATTATAATGGAAATGTATACATGTATATTTAATTACCTGAATAGCAGCATCACGTTTGAAACCAGATTTCTGAATTTTGCGTATCAGATGTCTTGAACCCAGTCCAGCAATATTGACATAGGCCTAAGAAAACATATAATTTTATACAATGAGAGTTCTAACATCTATATACAGTTTGTTTTAAGCTTCAACAGTATAGTTTATGTACAAGTAATCAATGCAGTGTGAATAAATAACTTATCTGGCTTGTATAAGCCACTGTTTTGAGGAATGCAACGCCTCTTTTGCTGAACAACGCCATGCATCTTCTCAATGTCAGATGGATGGCCACCATAATCCAACAACTCTTTAACTTCATCAGCAGCTAAGGTTGACCACAGGGTTGATATAGGTTGACCTTCTCTCACAGATTCATCAACAACACTCATGCTATCACTAACCTTGTCAACATCAATATGTATTTCTACACCTTCATCCAAACTATGACGCCGTCCACCTTGACCACTACAAGTCGTACTACCTTGACCACTACAAGTCACACTACCAGTCTTACTACCTTCGTCCAAACTATGACACCATTCCCCTTGACCACTACCAATCGTACTACCTTCATCCAAACTATGACACCATTCCCCTTGACCACTACCAGTCTTACTACCTTCGTCCAAACTATGACACCATTCCCCTTGACCACTACCAATCTTACTACCTTCGTCCAAACTATGACACCATTCCCCTTGACCACTACCAGTCTTACTACCTTTGTCCAAACTATGACACCATTCCCCTTGACCACTACCAGTCTTACTACCTTCGTCCAAACTATGACACCATTCCCCTTGACCTTCTTCATTGCTAATTACACTTTCTGGAAATGATGTGACACCTTCAATTACATCATCTTTTTCATTTTCTGAAAAATCAGCAAATTCACATGTGTCTGCACCAGAAAGAAACAAGGCTTTAGCAACAATATCTTCACTCTCTTTTTCTGAATATTCCTCCTCGTACTGCCACATTGGACCACGACTTAGTGAAACCCACTTGTGACCAAAGTGGGCCAACATAGTTTCTTGCCATGACACATAATGGTCCTCCATTTCCAAACCAACAGTAGTTGTGGCACTAAAGAAGCGAATGTTGTAGTCCAACAAACCATATGGCATTCTGTCGAGTGTCAATTTGCCCTCTGCAATTGCTTTGGACAAGTGGTACACTAAATTGTGCTTCCCTTCAGAATAAAGGGTGTGCATGGCATTGAGAGAGGTTTCAAATATACTGCCATGTACAAAATTCAAGAATGGAAGCCCATATTCTTGTTCAATACACAGTTTAATCAAGTATGTAATGAATTGCTTCCGCATTCTTGTAGACATTTCCATCTTGAAAAGAGAAATCATACGGAAGACTGTATCACCAATAGATGAAGATGATGTCAGCTTGTCGACAGATGGTGAATGTCCAAATATTGGTGATAGTGGCGGGATTTCACTGGCTACAGATTTTGGTGTCCTGGTACCAGTAGTAAAACTTGTGAGGTCTTCAAAATAGTTGACGCCATAGTGATCTTCTGCTTCAGATAGTGAGTAGTTAGATTTGAGAAACTTTGTCACTCTACTACGGCATGATCCTCCTGAATATAAGACAAACATGTTATTCTATACTCTTTTATGAATCTGGAAGGGACTTTTGAAGTAAAAAAGCAAGCTATATTAAAAGATCTTACCGGTTCTTTTAGGGTAACCTGTAGTTGCAGAAATTGCTTTTGCACAACAATCCCAAAAGGAAGTTGCCTTGGATGAAGGCCAGGCATTACTGTGTGCACCATCCCAGTAGAGTCCGATATATTGGACGAGAGCAGCTGTTTCTTCGTCTGACCATGCAGATATGGCGGGCTTTTTACTTGGCTCACTGAACAATGACTTTTTTGCTGTTCCTGTTTTTGGTATTTTCTTAGAGGTCTTGCCAGGAGTGTCACCACTACTGCCTGCATGTACTCTCTTGCTATTCATTATCCCTGTTACAAACGAAGTAAAGTCGATTTGAGCGAAAGGTTTTGTGCTATTTAATACTTATTACAAGTCACCTCGCCAGGCTACATTAACAGGACGTCCCGAGCGAAACACGAAAAATAGGTCAAGTTCAAATACAAATTTTCAG
>JAUUIK010013342.1:0-19846 GCA_032270385.1 Urticina crassicornis | reverse complement strand
AAAAACAAAAAACTTAGATGCTTTTTTTATTGTTTTCCGTGCGTTGACGGACGAAACTCAATTAGCCCCGTAGGATTTTGAGTAGGATTTCGAGGAGTTTGGAATTTTCTCCTTTATGAGTACATTTCATAGAAATTAGTTTATAAAGATCAGGATCTATAAAATGAATGCAGCTTAAATAAGCAAATGTGGGATTTGTAAACTACCAAGGTATTTTGTTTACTAGCTTTATGTTTTGTTGCTTCTTTTTTCTGCATTTGTGACAATTTGAATTGTACGAAGCAGCAATGTCGATGGTCAGCGTTTCCCACGTGCACCAGCATGCACTGTAAAATGTACTGACATCCTATCAAAGCGACTGCATATTAAGCATAAAATAGCATAGCCTCACGAGTTGTTATACATCTGTCTTTATAGAGATGTCTATTTATTATTGTTTTTGTTATTAAAACGTATCTGTATTTCAAATACCGTCATGTTACGAAATATATTTTACGAAAGAAAATATGACTCTTCAACAGCTTGTTTCTTGTCAGGTAAATATTTCTTTTTTCCAAATAATAAAATAAAAATCCTACTTGTATCACTACTGTTCAGTTTATCTCGCTTAGCCACGGTCTAATGATTACCTGCTTACTCTGGTTCCAAATTTCTGGCGGCTTGGCCATGTCCAATTAATCCTAGGGTACTGAGAACTAGTAATTAGCATCAATGGCATGTCTATCAATATCAATATCAATATCAATATCAATATCAATATCAATATCAACATCAATATCTATCAATATCAATTGTGGTGACGAGTCAACGATCAAACGATCCTCAATCTACTTTAAATATAAGAGAAGCTAGATTAGTGCTTCATATTCAAAAACACATAGTTGATAGAGTCGTAGCCAAAGAAGAAGAAAAGGATGAGCAGATAGCAGTAGAAGAAAGCAACAAGGTTAGCAGCGAAGAGCCATCCGATGTACGAAAACGATAGAACGAGTTAGTCTGCCTCAATGTTGTCCCAGTTCAAATACATTATTTCCATATCAACGTGTCTTTTCAAGCATTAACAAGAAACAAAATAAATATTGCCCAAGGAAATTGAGGCAGACTAACTCGATCTATTGAATTAACAACAACAACAACAACAATAGCAAATTTTTTATTTGTACATATCAAAAAATAAAATTACACGAATTACTAAAACTAAATTATACCTTAAAGTGTAGTGCTGGTTACTTAGATATAGCAAAGCTAATCTAGCTAAGTAGCCATGCACTAAACTTATTGAATATTTATAATTAAATTAAATCCACTTGAAAAAATTTAAATACACTAAAAAAAATTAAATCCACTAAAAGAAATTAAATCCACAAAAAGAAATTAAATCCACTAAAAGAAATTAAATCCACTAAATGAACAGATTTCCTGTGTTAGTAGATAAATTCATTGTGTCCGTCAGGAACTTCCTTTTCCGTGCTAAACCTGTCGTGATATAACTGAAAACAATTTTTAATGTGGTTATACTCAAGCACAAAATTTGTTATTGCTCCTTGAAGGTATAGGACATTTTATTTTTCTATATTTTTCAATCAGATGAACACACATTACAATTGTCACAAGCGCAAAACAGGGGCTAGATGTGTTCGCTGTAATGAACTATGATATCGGTTAATTACTATTTGAGGTGGCGCCAACATAGAGGCTTTCTTCATTGAATATCATTTAGTTGACGCTATCAAGGTAAGATACAGGGTTAGGGTGCAGTGAATACTCAACCACACCCTAAGAACAGTGTTGTGCCCTTTTCATTGGCCAATTTAGGTAAAACTAAAAGCTGCTCAATCTTTCCCTGCACTTCCTGCCTATAATATTTCTTTCAGATTAAAAAACACTATATTTGCCTCTCGGGTTAGTAACCAGATCTCCATTTTTCGGAAAGGCATACACAATGACGAAGACAATTAGTTTATAAGATATTCAGAATAAAGATCACAATAAAAGATACATTAAAAGTTGTAGTGTCGTCTGCTACTATGTAGTACATATGTAACCTCGATTCACTATAACTTTAACTTAACAAGGCATTTAGGATAAGCCTGACCATCATAGAATACCTCAAATATACTAAGGTTTGTTGATTTGTCTGCTACTGTGTCGCACAGGAGTCGGTTTACTATATAACGTGAATTCTATAAGGTATTCAGGATAAGCTTGACCATCTTTGAATACCACAAAGATACCAGGATTTGTAGGGTCGTTTACAACTGTGTCGTACATGTCATTTGGTTGGCTGGGGTTCTTCGGTGGAGGCACAATCATAGTTTCATTACCCCTAGTATATTCTCCTGTAAGCACTCGTGCTAGGTACATGTACCGCATTCCCCTTGAGTCGGCTGGTGAGTAGGTGAGTTTGGCTGAATATTTAGCATTGACAGCAAAATAAACTCCTGCGCCATACATAGTTGCTGAAATTATAATTTGGAAAGTAACATTTTGAGGAAAGGGAATTATTTGCAGGTGTTGTATTTTGTGGGCTGAAAGTGAAACCGCTGGAAACCTAATCTGACTCTCAGTCGTAAAGTTGTTGAGCAATATATAACAAAGTATGTTTTATATGACCTTCCCATGAGGTTTTTTGAACTTCAAAAAAATATTTAAGGTGACGTCGTTAATACCTTTATTTTAAGCTGAAAATAAAAGGGGGTCACCTAACTAATTTCAGAGTTATAAGAGTCGAAGTAGCAAAACCCCATGCTTTCTTAATATTCTATCTATCGAAAATGTACTAACCATTTTTGCCGCAGTAACTTCTGTTGAATCCATTTTGATTGATGCTCTCACAGTTCTCAGTAGCTGTACCATGAAACAGTTGCTTCTCGTTGCTCCCTGTTTTATCATCCATTTCTTGTTTCCTTATGGAATATAGCTTGTATTGTATAGGGTTCTGAACTCGTCTTATTCTAGCAATGTTACCGAGGCATGTTTTTGAGAAAAGGCTTTTGACTTGAAAATATTCCTGTGAAATGGGATCTAGATCAACAAGGTGGAAAGCTTTATCTACACCACTGACGTTTTTGGGCAGAGCATCCCAATTGTCTGGTAAGCTTACGGTGCCTGCAACAAAACGGTGAAAAGCTAGCTTTTATCAATCCCTCGGCAGCTGTGTTAAACACATCTTCGAGTGTTTTCCCAACTTTTAAACACTCTGATGCTGATGCTGATGCTCCCATAGTAGTTCTATATCCCCATGGAACTTTAAATCCATTCCAATATTTTACTTTTATATATCATGTCAACGTCAACTTCTTTCATCTATAGCAATTTAATAATATTATGACAGAACTGTTGGTGATGATCACTATCCTACTATTATTCTAAATAATATTCTACAAGAGGAAGCAGTATTTTGTAGTAAGAATGGGACAAGTGGTCACAACTGGAAACTAGACGAATGCCTGAATAAACTGGGAAGCAAGGTGGCAAGGAATATTTTTATTCTAGAACTTTAGAAAATATATTTTATTTTCACAAAATGTTGAACATATGTTAGGAATATATGGCATAAACTTACCAAGTCTTAGATCTTTTCTTTTCACGTTTGTATGGCTGCTAACACCTTCCGTGGTTGATGAAATCTCTATCATATTATCAAAGGCGATGGTAAACTCCTCTCCGTTGTCCACAAAGGTCACTGATTCTTCTTTGTTAACAAAAGCTGTTTCAATCTTAGCGTTTGCTTCTACAGTGTAAGATGTAAAGACATCGTCCGTATCATATTGCCATTGGACATCCTTGGCAATACTTTCGGCTTTGGTGCGTTCATGCTTGGCTTCCACGATCTTGTGCAATATATCATGAATGACTGCCGAGGCTTGCAAGACGTCTTCAGAGAGTCCTGCCACAGTGATGAGACAATTATGTTGTTCTATGGTGACTTTGCAGTCAAATTGTTGTTCCAGTGAATTAATCTCATTCATCTGAGCTTCCTCAAGGCAAGATACGACTTCTTTCAATTTGATTTTTTGTAGCACGGATTTCTCGTTCATGATATCATTTATGGCTCTTACTGCAGCATTAAGGTTGCTAGGACTACCACTGTACACATGAAGAGACATCTCTAAATCTTCAATGTAGACCTTTTTGCCTTTCTTGTCTGCCTTTTTAAGAAAAGAAATGTTCTTCTTTATGAATTTCCAAAGAGGATTTGGCTTCTTATTGGCTTTGGCAGAACATGTTCCCATTGCAGAGATAAGGTCATTCATCATTGATTCTTGGAAAGCAATAATTCGAATCTGCTGCACTGACCTTGGATTTGTTTTCGAGAACTTTTTAGCCGCCAAGAACATAACGTTCGCACACTCTTTAGGTGAAAGACCAAGATTTCCAGTTCCCACAGCCGGGAAGGAAACGCTATTAAATTCCTGTTCTTCGGCAGCCTTCAAGCAGGCCACAAGATTTTCAGATATCTTGCTTGACTTTTTACTATCTGATGCTGTGCAGATAATCAATTTCCTAACCATCAGGTCTCCTGCAGGGACAATTACTGTTTGACCATGTGGAATGGGAAGCTTATGGTTGACCAGGGAGTTGACGGACCTTCTCATAGTAATCACTTGACAAGTAGCCCTTATAATTGCATTCCAAGCAGCTCCTTGATTTTCAAAATCAAGCCTTGAGTTTGACAACATCGCTATCGCATCTGTTGTCTCACGAGTGATGTCTCCTCTTTGTATCTGGACGGATAGCTTACCAAATTTGATCTCAAAAAACGTAGGCTTTCTTTCTGTCGCTTTTACAGGCCTGGTGTTTTTTCTTGTAGGTGGTTTGGAATTTGAGGTGGTGTATTCTATTGGATTAATGACGAGGTTATCTCGACGGGATGACGAAATCCTCTGAGTTATTTCATTTTGAAAAGACTGCACGGTTGGCGGATCCAGAGAATATACCACAAACCTGACTTGTTTCAGACTACTGCTTTGAGTCTTCAGGCTGTAGGACAATTCACAATAAGTGTATGTGGGGAAAATATAATTACTTACATGAACATGTAGTTTTCATTGGTAATCGTTCTAACAATTAGAATAATTTTAACCAAAACTGCCCACTAGTTCTACAATCGTTGCCATAAGTTTTGGCACGATTCAATATCAGTGTGTAAACCGAAAGTATTGCACCATCAAAACACAATTCCCCCAACCCCTGTTCAATGTTTATTCATGTTTATGTAATACATATTTTTGAAGTGGCAGGAGACAGGCGAAAAAAATCACAACCCAACATTGAAGTGGGGGCGTGTTTCTTAAAAATGTGACGATGGACTTCATATCATTCCATTGTGCCAACAAGTTTTATAACAAAGCTACAATATAACGCGCGCTCTGATTGGTTAATTTAGCGTGCACTCAATGGACAGCACGCTTACGTCACAAGCCTGAAAAGAGTCGAAGAAAATGATCAATTTCAGATTTATTTCTACATTATTCAAAGGTTTGATAAATGAGCTTCACTTCACATTGCTTTGCGCATTGAAGATTTTGGTCATCAAAACTATATATTTGTAGCAGTTAAGGTGTTTACATTTATTTCCATAAGAAAAACGTATAAAAGTAAGCCTGTGGTAAGCTTATTTCAAAAACAACGTTAACATCCCAAAACAATTTCCGATACAAAATTATTGTCTTAAATTTTAAAGAGCATTTCTTTAAATTTTAATTAACTTTTAAGTTTTAAAAACACAAATTTAATGAAGCAGCAAAGACAATACCAAAAAGTGATTATAAACAAACTCTCTACTTGAATCTTTTGTCATGATGAACGCCCTTTCTATTGAAAAAAAAGACTGAACGGTCTAGCTAGGGTCTAACTACATGTATTCTAGTTTAACAGAACACAAAACTATCTAAAAACTCAAAACAAGTTGGCTTAATTTAGAATACAATTTCAGAGAAAAGACTCACGTAAAACAAGCGTTGAGCTGATTTCCAATGACAAAACAAATCCAATTGGTGTTATAAATCGTCTGTAAGTCGTCTGTAATCGTCTGAGTTTAAAGGAATCCAAACCAGCATAAAAATAACTTTGTCGACATCTTTAGCTTTTTTCAGATACAATCTTTAGTAAATTTCAAAGTCATTGCCGACTGATCTCAAGCTAGAGTAGAACAATCATAATAAGCGCAATTTCGAGGCGAATTTTAAATTTCCCAGCTTGAAAATGAACTGTAAATGAACTTTTCTAATTATCCTTGCCTTTGAAGAGAATTAATGTTTTGGACTTATTTCCAATATTTCTGTAGTTTTCTTGCTAAATTTAATGTGAAACCGACCTCAGTGAAAGTGTATGCAAATTTTTTTCGCGCGTGAAGTACATGTGTTGAGAATTTGAATTTAATCATCAAAGAACCATCATTTTACCTACGGAACTAGTTTATAGACTCGGCTCTGTTATAAAAGCAATGGTCGACACTTCAGCTGTGCGTCCAATGAGTTATGGTCGGCTGCTAAGCACTCAAAAAGCTAGAGTTGCACTCGGCTCCTCCTCGTGCAACTCTTACGCTTCTTTCGTGCTTAGCAGCCTCCCGCGTGCATCCATAACTCAATGGACGCACGCTGAGTGTCGACCATTCCTTAATTAGTAACGATTGTAGAACAATATATACACTTTAATAAAGTGTTAATAAACTTATTTTACAGAATCTCAAATTCATTGTGTGAAAAAACACTTTTACCCCTTGTATATAAGTAAACGGGAAAGTTGTAGCCACGACTTATGGTACTGATTCATTGAAAATTTGAAAATAAATAAAAAGAAAAGCAAGACATTGATTTGCATATTTTGAAAACGTTTGGTGCCAGTTCGTTAAGATTAGATTTTATAATCAGAGCAAAATATGATAGAGTATACGTAGGGCAGATTTCGTACGATATTGAAAAACAGACGTGCCGTGCTGTGACCGTTATGGTGCTGTGGTATTTCAAACACATAATATATCGGCTCTATAATCTTATCCACATACCTGAACATGACTACTTCGTCAAAGGATATTCTTGCTACTACGTCTCGCGGGAAACCAAGTGCGCCAGTTCCAATGGCGGGAATGCTAATAGATTTCGCACCTTGTTTCTCCGCCTCATTCAAACACTTTGTAATAATTTCACGAAGAATCTATAAAAAAAAAACAGATAACAAGGTTAATTTTGTACTCACGCGAGCTTTCTACAATTTGATTGGTCAATAATATAATCATTTCGTTTTTTTGCTTCCAGCGCGGTAACGGAAAAACTCGTAAAACTCGTTTTCTTCATATACGGTGTTCAATTTACATTTATCCATCATTATTTATAATTTGAATAGGTGATCACATGGCGACGGGTAAAATTAGGGATATATTTCACGCGTGTTTGTCAATATCTGAGTAATTACGGAGATTTGACAAACACAAGTGAAATTTATCCTTAATTTCACAAGTCACTATTTGATAGTATTGAGGACAAATTACGACAGGAGAAAACTTGGAAGCCATCTTGGAACTAGACAGAGGTAACATTTCCATGGTAACATTGACATTTCACATGTGAAATATCAATTACGGATGAAATTTCACGTTCAAATTAAGGAGTAATTCGTACTCTATTGTATTAGAGCGGAATTCACATGAGTGGGAAACTTACAACACTGAAATACAGCACATACACGGTACCGGCATACTGTAACAATGAAATTGCTTCCCATTGTCAAAGTACGGCTACATCAGGCTACTACGAATTTGCCGTAAGTCATATAAATGTGCGGCCCTGCTCCGGCGTTCATAAAGAACTGACTGTTTCAGTTTTCTAATCATAATCATTAACATTTCTCTTTGATAGTTCTGCAGTACTGAAAGGTTCGTCAAACTGTGCATTCAGAAATAACCTTCCAAACACCGAGAAACAAACGAAAACACGAGGCCGTATGCCGAGTGCTATTATTGTTTCGAGGTGTTTTGAATCCCCTTATACAGCACTCGCTCTCGTTTAAGAAATGTTGCATACTTACTTTTTCTCCACTTCCGCTCTGCCAATCACCACAAACAGCATGGAATACATATTTAGATCTTAGGTTTCCTGGAAGTGTGACACCAATATCCCCCACCTGTATTGGAGCGATTGCGTTACAGTATTCCTGAAGCTTTGGTCCTGCGACTTTACTAAACGATTTTGCACAAGCGTTGTCTTGGAGATTTAGATGCTTTCCAGTTGTGTTAACCAGCACATCAGCCTTTAAAGTGAAGGGTATTTGAAAGGAATGCAATTAACAAATTACCGTTAAAAAAATATGGTATGTTGATTTGGGTTCCTTTTCTGTCTACCATTTACCTGGCCATAAGGTTGGGACAAGGGAAGTTTTATGTTATATAAAAGGCTTTGCTTTTCAGTAATAGATGGCGGACGTAATGCATTCTTTTGACATGTAACTGACTCATAACTGAACTAAGCTTCCTTCGAAGGCAACCCTAACCGAGTTTCTAATGAAAAATAAAGGAGGAGGAGAGACTAGGGTCGAACTCCCTTAATACTTCGATTCAAACGGACTGACGGTCCTCGTTTTCGAGGCTTCGTTTCCTGATGAGGAGTCTTAACTGAACTTACAATATCCTGAGCGATGTCTCCAATCTTGACTGAAATGGAAATTCCCTCAGGCGTCGAGAATGTCCCATCATCAGGAATTGTAGCACTTGTCTTGATCTGGCCTTGTTCGTATTTGGGTTCGGGTGGTACTGGTCTTGGAACGGGTTTTTTACCTTCTGGTGTCGTATAACTACAAATTAATTTACAATTATTGACGATGTCATCACGAGGACTCGAAGAAGACATGCCGTCAGCCATGAGCTCGCTTGTTCCTTCGAACAACTCAACAGCGCACTTGCAATCACTTTCAACGATTTTGATTTGCTTTGAGCCTTGATTTGACTTGAAGAATTTTGTCATTCCTGGTTTCTCAACTGTTATCGTTTCATGACGAACTTTCTCTATCAATGCTACCAATTTTTCTTTGCCAACTTTGATTCCATTTTTATTTCCAGAAAGTGTTATTTTCTTATTCTTATGGTTCGGTTCTATTTTAAGAAACGAATCGCTCAATTCTTGCTCGATTTTCTTAATCTTGTCATTCCATACTTTGAATAGAAATCTCAAGCTACCTGATGAAACGTCAACAAAATCATGCAAGATTGTGCATTTGTCGATGTAGTCTTTGACGTTTTTATAGCACTTGATGGCGTCTTTTTCAATACCGCTTATCCATAGAGTCTTTGATTGAGCTTCAAATGAAATACGGACAACGAGCTGTTCTTCGTGCTGAGCAACTAGCTCCTTCCATTTGCGACTTTTCAACTGTGGCATGCTTTCATCTTGAAGTCTAATGGCTTTCTCCTTGGCAACTGATCGGACAAGTTTTACGGCTTTTGTAGAGTGATCACTATCGATAGCAAAAATCCATGCTTCATTTTTGCTTTTTCGTTCAGCACTAATTAAAACTGCAAATACATTTTCGTTTTTAAACTCATTGCATAAGTAGTCTATTCCCTTAGGAGAAAGCAACACTTCTAAGATTCGACCTGGTAATCTCACACTCTGCTTATCTATTTTCATAAGAAACCTTAAAACTTCAGCTGTTATTTCTGGTAATTTGTTTTTGGGACTTTGTATGATCAGAATGCCTTTCTCATCGTCAATGCTGATGCTCGTGTATTGGTACGACTCTTGAAGATGATCAATTAGTTTAGAAATCTTGAGAACAGCTAACTGTTCGCTGCTTATGTCTTCCTCAGTGTGCTCTTCTATGGAATTTTTAATGTGTCTGTCTTCAGTTACTTCTTGAATGAACATTTCAATTTGCTTTGTCGCTGCTATCGTGTACTTTTTCTTACTTACGATTGTAATCGAATAACTTGCTTCATCACGAAACAAAGCAAAATACCTTTCATCTTTCGTATCAATTTTCTTATGTAGACCCTCAGTTACCTCTTTCCACAAATTACAGTCCACAGTAACTACTTTGCGCTCAAAGTTCTCCAAAAACCCTGACAACATTACGACCGCTTTTCCTTTGTTACACTTCACTTCACTGCATGCTTCTGTGTTATTTTCTGTTATCACCGCAGAAGTTCCCTTTGGTATCCACTGCAACTCGATTGCATTATTATCTAAGACAGATCGCAGTTCCCCATCATAGTTTTTCGTTATGTACGCCATAACGTCTGGATCTACCTCAATTTTCGTTGTTTCATTTTCCCGTTCCAGGATTGGATAAAAAGGCTCGAGCTTCAATTCTGCCTCGTCTAGAACGTGATGTTTCTCCAAGAGTATGTCTAGAACTACAAAGGACAATAATATTGTCAATTAATTGCTCATTGACAAAGTATTATACTGTTTTGATTAATTTATTAGTAATGAGAATATATACTGAATATAGAATATATTTGTGATATTCCATAGAAATCAAGTGTCATGCGCTATATATGTTTATTTAAATCGAAAAAGATTGATTCTGATTCGGGTTTTTTGATCTTATATTTAAAAATAGCAGAGTAAATTATCTAATTATCTCCAATTTCTCTACGTTAACACAATCACTTTTAAGGACTTTCAATTACCTGAATGATCTTTAAAATGTAGTATTGCTGTTCCTAAGTCTTGCTGAAGTTCTATTTTGGATGGTTCTTCTCCACATCCTTTCCTTGGATTCTCAAAATAAAACTTGATTGCGTCTGTTGTTGTCTTACTGGACAAACCAGAAACTAGAATGCAGCTACAATATGGAACGCGCTCCAGAGTGAGTTTACAGCCTTCAAGTCCTTTCTTGTCCTTTTTTATGGCATCATCACGATGTTCGAAATCTATGTGAATAAGAATGAATATGTGAATAGGAAATAATAAAGATCAGTAATATATTAATTGGGGAAATAATGTTAACATTAATTTAATAATATTTGTAATAAACAGAATCATTAAAATAGTTTTTTTTTTGTTTCAAATAAATCTTCTTGCCAGCTTCTATTTAAAAGATTAAAATATTACTCTCCAAAATATTAAAAACATCCATAAATCTTTGTACCATTTACATCAATTGCGGTCACTGAAAGGCATAATTTACTAATATATATGTTCTTAATCTTCACTATACAATACAATCAACTTTATCAGTAACGAGGGAAAACGCATTAACCAATTTATTTACAGTTATTTAAGATACGGCCCTCAAAAAAGATGAATATGTTAAGGGACGTCTCACAGAAGAGCTGGTACCGTTCGAGGTATCTTTATTCGTTAACTGAGTATTACTACTCAGAGCAACTAACATAAAAGGAACTCTCTTTTTACAAGCATACATGATCTATTTATACTAAAACTAACTAGTGGTTTGACAGACATATTGAGGTTGTCAATCATACTGCAAAACCATTACAAATCAGAATGTGATTGGAAAGTAATGTTTGAGCATGGAAACGAGGTCCTAATTTAGTAGGGCGGTAGTCGCCAGTAAACGACTGAACCTGTAAGTATTACAGATACTAGAATACTAAGATATTAAATAAGACTTATCATTCGATAATAAAAAGTATGTGTAATAATGTTACATAAAAATAGTTAACGCGGCTAAACCGATAGTTAAGGTGTTTGAGAGGGTCAATTATTACGGTGCTGAGCAGGTGTGTCCACACCCGAATATTCATAACTAGGAGGAGCTGAATACGTGAGGACAAGGTTCGTCCGTGCTAAGATCGTGATCGTACTAATAGATCGGACAAAAGATATATACTTGCCGGAGCCAAGTTGTTTCGTATAACGTACTTGTATTGTATTTGCTTAGGTTTCCTGTACTAAATATAATGTCTCACGTACTATATTTATAAAATGTATTTCATAACAAATAGAAAAGCTGATATAATATACATAAATAATATAATAACATAAATTATTAAAGACTAATAAAAATACAATTAATATATAAATATATGTATAAGCAATTACAAATTATTGATATGTAATACATTTACAATTTAATAAAAATCTACAATCAAAGCAGAACAGCTGCTCAAGGTGTTCTACTGAGGCCAACTGCTTACTGAAAAGTTGGCGCAGCTTTCTTTTAATTAAGCGCATCTTAATGTTAAGCGTTTAAGTGGTAGCTTCATTTAATACTGTCTCTTTAAGCTCAGTATTTAATGCGTTAAAAAGTGATCAGGCAATAAACACGAACCTACGCTTACCATGATTAGTTTTGGGATTAGGGATTTTTAAGTCGTACATAGAAGCTCTAGTACGGCAACCCACGCAACGATTAGATAGGCAATTGAATTTCTGTTTAAGCCATTGCGGTGACAAAGGATTGATCATAATGCTAAACAAGAGAAGAAGTTTTCTAAATTTAGTTAATGTAAAAACTGGAAGCCAACTGAGTTTAGTAAATAGATCGACAGACAGGACAGAAAAGAAAGTTTCTAAGATAATACGGGTAGCACGTTTCTGAAGAAGAAGAAGTCTTAACAGAAGAGTTGTGTTACAGTTGACCCAAGCGGACGCGCAATAGGCTAAGTAGCTGTTAATATAGGAGTTGAAAAAGGGCACTTTCATGAGTTTAAAAGGTATAATTCTACTTTGAATAAGTGAGCATAACGTATCAATATGTTTTGCCCAAGTAAGGTGTACGTGTGTCGAAGTAGATACCTAATACTTTATCTAATTCCTTGCCATTAATGGTAACAGAAGCATTTTACTGAGTTGTTGATTGCTAATTTGTGCTGAATCAGATAAATACATCACACACAAAAAGAAATATTAATAAACATAATTATTGTCTGGTAAAATCAAGTTCAACGAATTTTGATTACATTCAATGTCCTCTCTCCCTGATTTCTTCTACTACTTATGCTATTAGTGCACGCATACCCAGTACAAACCTACAGAAGAGGAATATGTGATTGCTCAGCCATCCTCTGGTCATGACCCTACAAATCACCAATATATATTAATCTAATCAAATTTAAGACGAATGTCGCAGTCAGCTTGAACATTTATACCATGCAATTGCAGTGTATGTCAGAGATATCAAAATTCCTTTTGATGGCATCGAACCAAAAAAGCAATAGTAGGTGAAACCATAGTTAGTAGCTAACTATGGTGAAATGAGTAATGGTCCAGAGAGGGCTTAGTAGAGTTACACAGCTTCTCAAATCACGAGATCAACATCCATTCCGAAGCAATTCATTGGCTAGGATTGTCAAGAACAATTGTACGCAATTGCGTATTATTCAGTCAGCTCAATTCAAAACGGGATCCAGACGGGTCAAAAATATAATTCTTTATGATTTCCCTCATTTGCAATAACGGCAATCAAACATATTAATCGTCTCTACCAAAACAACGAAAACAGTACCACCGATTCCTCTTTTTAAATATCTGTTAAACTTTCCCCCAAAGAATTCGTTTTATAATACACTTTTCCATTTCAAATATAACTTACCAAACCCTACATTAAAATTTAAATTGGTATTTTCTGTTCAACCAATCTATTATATTTAGTTTTTATAACCTTAAACAATAGTCGTTATAGACGGATGCTGGAAAAAACAATAAGAAAACATGAATTATTCGTCATATTATTGTTCTTAGTAATTTTAGGATTGTTTTGCCTTTGAAGGTCACAGAGTATTGAGCAGTGATAAATGATTATTTATTTATAATGGTGTGTTTAAAGATGTCGTTGAGCCCATAATCTATTAGCTTACCTTCTTCTCTCTCTGTTGCCATTGTCAACTACTTGTACGTCGGATCGACCACCAAGAACAAAGGTGTTTTCCTGTTTATACCGAGTTGTACGTCGTATGCTTTCTAGCTATGAAGATTTAGATGAAGATGAATTCGAAATAGCTCTCTTGTACGAAAGAGAGGGTTGAAATACTTTATACTTACATACTTTGCTTGCTTATTGAAGATTGTGCAAGCTAGTGGATTTTTCTGAGAAATGATATAGAGACCTATGTATTTTCTTGGAATTTGATTAGATTGCACATTAAAAAGTCAGACACAAAATTCCCTGACTCACTCTGTCCGCTAAGGGGTTTCCCCGTGACGTACATATGTTTATAAAAATATAAAGAAAATTGACTTTCGCTTTCATTTTAAAATCCAAAGCTTTTATTTGACATTTAAAGTGCCTATGAAGTGAAGAATCCAACCTTATACTTCGCTGTTAATACTATTTTTGGTCTATTCTAAACAAGATATTCTATAGAAAAGATATTCTACTTTTTTCTGGATTCGAATTTTCTTTCCTGTATTTATTTTTGACTTTGAAATTTGAGTCTGATGACGTCATTTGCTTTTTCCCCCAGAATAAGTTAAAATTGAAATTTCGCTATTTCATAGAATTATGAGGGTTGCCTGGCTAGCTTGCACTCTTTCCAAATGTATGTAAGTAATAGACAACTAGCGGTTCACCATCAGGGTTCCTGTTGCTCTTTCGGTGCCGGCCCCATTTTTTTAGGAGGGGAGGGGTGGTCGTATCAGAGGGGCATCAGAGCAGTGTCGTATGAGTCAACATTTTTATTAGGAATGACGTAAGGGTCTGAGGCTCTCTTTTTGACTTTTTGAAAGAGATATTCTTATGTAAGAGCTTCTTGGAAGTGACAACATAATTAGTAAAACAATTTATTTATTCCAAGCCAAACTGGCATGACACTTGAGTCTGTAAACATGTGGTGTGCAGTGTGTCACAGTAATTGTTTCATGGCAGACTGCATGCATGATGTAACAGGCAATCCTTCGCGAATCCATGTCGAAATGGAAACGAAATGGCAAGTCTTCATGACGATATGGCAAGACATTTCAACCGAGATAAAATCGGACTATATTGTATTACGCAATTGCGTCGGGTGACAATTTTATCCGGTATACGTAAGACATGGGACGCGTGACATTTTCACAGCGTGACGTTGGATCCGTGACATTTTCAATACGGTACCCTCAAACGTAATCCGACTGTTCCCCTGTAAGTTCTCTAGTTTGTGGCGACAATTGTGACACTGGCATTAAACGAAGAACGACGGACGTAACACATTATTATCCTGATGGTTCTGAACATCTCTCATTTATAGAATCTGTCGTGATGTATTGTCAGTGCTGGCGCTGGATTCAAGGTGTTTCCTCGTGTCGGCCGAGATGTCTTTGGAAGACCAAGAGTCTCTTGTTGAGTAATGATACTTGGACAGTTCTGTTTTGTACTTCTACCGTCGACTTTTTGATTTTCTTTGGTAGCATGATGTGGTTGTTTCATCTGTATTAGGTGTGTCTTCGTAAAGCTTTGAAAAAATATTGTAGAATAGTCTAGCCATTTAATGAGAATAAACAGCAGTGGAATTATTTACGTTTTTTAGCATATGGGGAGGGGTAGTGAGCTGATTGAATCATATTCCAGAATTGACAATCTAAGGCGCGTAATAAGAGGAACTAATATAAAGAGCGCGCGTTGAATCCAAGGAGAATCGATAAAAGTGGGACCCACTTTTATCGCTACTGTCGCCCCAGGTCTCCATTTCTGCTCCTTTTCTCATTACGCGCGCCAAGATAAAAGTGGGTCCAGTTCTGGAATAATAGGCCTTTTTTCGATATGATATATAATATTAAGAAATCTTTTGGGAGGAAGGCTTCCGTCACTAAAAGTGGTTTTCAGGAAGGTCCTCCATAAATGAAATTGCAAAAAATAAATAAAATGATTACATAAAAAGTAAAAAAGTTAAAACAAACTAAACATTTACTATAAAACGTTTTGGACTATCTATTTACAATTTAACAAATAGAAAAGGTTTCCCGTGTTTACATAGCTTCATGTAAACACGGCTACGAGCCAATGAGCGTTATATCTGAATTAGTTTATAATATCTAATAATGTTGATTAATTTAGAAAGTAGACTAAAAGACAATAGAATTCAGCAAATAATTCCATTTTCTTTCTTATAAGAAGGCTCATTCTTTGGTTTAGCTATATATCGTATAATCTTTGTTAACGTATGGTTACATTGCATAACACTATACTTCTCTACCAATCAGTGCTGAGTTTCAAGACTGAATGTTGGTTTCCTGGTTCATGATTTACCAGTTGCAGCTAAATAAATGGAAATGTCCGTGAGCGAAGAAGAGGGGAATATACACAAGAGAGTTCATTTATGAGCTGGACCGTGAATTAACGAGGTTGAATAGGCAGAATTCAGGGAAAGGCTGGGTAGACGCTGTCCAAGAAACAATACCAGATGAATTCTGTTATGTTTGTGATTTTAGCAAGCTTGCTAAATCGTTAGTATTTATCTAAATATTTTCTACCTTGGCAAATTTACTAACATTACCATGTGAGCGGTTGTTACGAAAATACACCCGGGCAAAGGATATAGTGTGTATTTTCGTGGATCGCTTACTAAATGGTATTATTTAAAACTTGTGCCTAAGAAAAGTGAAGACCAATACCACACAGGGGAAATATTTTGTTGTTTTGTTCTTTTGCGTATTTGATTCATTCTGGATCATGTCCTTGAGGTCTTTTGACATTTAGCTAGTTGATGCATGGTAACTTAAGCTTCCAAAGCATCTAGTACCTCGTTGACATGCTCGTTTGCACATACATCAACCTCGTCATTTTGCTGTATGGAAGTACTTCTTCGTTCAGGCCAGTCGTACAGATGAACTCTGACACAACATGGGAAAATGCAGCAACATCCGTCATCAAAGATAAATGGGGCTGGGTTTTCTGCAATCCTTTCTAATTTGTATAGAAAAAAACGAACTTGTGTAGGATTATTAAATTTGGAAAACAAATTGACAGAACTGAACCAGTAATGAAGACATTGTCCAGAATTGAAAACATCACGAAGCTCCATCAACAACATCAAGAAACACTTTTCGATTTTCTCGTCGACCCAGAAGTTTACTGGTGTTTTTTCAAGAGTGTTCAGAAAGACGGTTTTCAGTTCATAAGATGTGAATTGAGCGACTGGCTGAAGGTGGTCCTTCAATATGATTTTGAGTGCTAAGAAACATTTCCTGGCTGTGTTTGGTACAAGTTTCGATAGCTCAACCTCTGCTAAAGAATACGGAGAACCTCCAGCTTGTTTTTTCTTTATCAGATGGTGCTGGTAACACACTCAGGTTCCAAAGATGTGAGTTGAGCATAGCCAAGAAAACCTATACCTTCTGGAACAATAGGTTTTATAACGAGCATATTTCTCACGCCAGAAGAAGAAGCTTTGATTGACTCAAAGCAGAACATAACGTCTATATCTGTGTTTAATGTACTTATAAAGTCAGATCTTCTTTTTGAATTGTTGTAGGAATGGGGAATGCCATATCTTTCTTTTACACTACCTACCGGAATACTTTTAAATGTTGCCCTTGGAATAATTTTTCTTTTAAGTTCATCTTTGATATCATCCAAGAAACGTAGAATTTCGTTTTCCGCTTCTTGGATGATACCCTATCTGGTGGCATTTCTTTGTCGATTTTTAAAAGAAGTTCTGGTAGAAGTCTTGAGCTTTTACCAGTGAAAGTGCCCTTTCTGTGTCCATAAGTGATAGGGAAATGTGTTATCTTAAGAAAGAGGGGGAAAAAAGACATTAAATTCTGATGAAATCTTAAATGTAGAATGGTAGAATGGTTGGCTATACTATCGACAAAAGTCATGCAAAAGGTTTCAAACCGAAATCTTATTACGTGAAATTTAATGATGATGTCAAATATATGGAAATAAGAAAAGGGTGTCCAGAGCTTGTTTTAAAGATATTCAAGTCTGAATACACAACGAATACCTACAAGCCAAAATGAGCATTACCGAACGTATGCGAAATATAGTGAGGATATGGGAATCATTTTCTCAGGAACTTAATTTGTACTCATTGTACAAAAACAAATTCAATTACAAACTTTTTTGGGGGTTTTCACGTTTGGTAGTTTTTGTCTAAAAGGAATGCCAAAACGTACAGATAACGCTTTTTCTATGAGTAAAATTCATGCAGTTTTTTCTTGTGTGTGTAAAGTTTGCTTTTTATCTGTTGTTTCTAAAAAACTTAAAAATAACCGTATGGGGTCCAGAGCCGGATAAATTTTATAGAGTTTTCAGTGCCCTCTTGAAGTTCGAAACTTAAGAGTTTCCCTAATAAAAGAACTTGTTGATTAAAATGTTGTCATGGTAATTCAGCGGTATTCAGTCACCTATGATGCAAATGTTTTCATAAATATATAAATATTAAATGTATTTACTAACCAAGCAATCGATTTTGTTCTCCTTGAATGAAGATACCAAAGCGGATACTGCTCGCCATATACATACCATAAACATGTATAACAAGAGGACGAATATACATAAAAACGCAACAAGAAGGATCTCAATAATTAACGAACTCGTACTGCCCACAGCATATTGCACACCAAAAATAATCGCTGAGACGACAAGTAGGATTACCACAATGACTGGTATCATTAATAGTCGAAACCTTTGAACTCCCCTAATGCTCCATGGACAGATAAGGCACATTATTTTCGCTCACTGCAAAAATAAAAAATAAAATTATAAAACCATTTAGTAAATTTATATTTTCATTCAATTTTATAGATTTTCAAATCCAACAATAGTTAACTGTTAATAGTTAGTTAGCTGTATATTCTTCTTTGAATTCTCTAACATTTTATCGTTGCATGCTTGAAGGTACTAGTCGTTGATCATAGAAATACGAGCGTTCTCAACATTAAACGGAGCCAGTTGATTTTCTACGAAACCTCGGCCGTACCAATCGATGAAAATGGTTTGTCACCTCGGGGTACCACCGCATATACTACGTTAAGCCCGGATTCCATATGATCGCTATACGATTGCTGTAAAACATGTTCAGCCATAGTTAATATTAACTATGGTTCAGCGATCGTAGCGAAAACCCCTCTCCAGCGATCGAAATGTATCGAAATGTATAAATGTTCAAGCATTATTGTTGGCCAACATATTTCCATTGCTTGTAATTAAATATTGATATGTCCTAATCGT
Organism: Urticina crassicornis; assembly: GCA_032270385.1. NCBI lineage: Eukaryota > Metazoa > Cnidaria > Anthozoa > Actiniaria > Actiniidae > Urticina > Urticina crassicornis. The sequence goes on along the minus strand of JAUUIK010013342.1, from coordinate 790 downwards.
GTAGGTATGCTTGCCTTGCCGGGGCTAGTTTATAATTATTTTCAACAAAAACATGAATTTAGGAAAATCGATAATAATCGATGGTCACAAATTTCTACGATATTGATTTTCATCGATTTTCGATATTAATCAATTAGTTGATATCGATTTTTATCGTTTATCGGAATTATTGATTGGTACAGCCTGGAGGAAACTTGACTAGTCCTTGCCAAAATATTGCCTTGTAAAATGAAGATTTGCACTTTTATGAGCCAACAATACATTCGGTCAGTATTTACTGTTGTGAGCATGCGTATGTGACACAAATGTAATGGCGGATAAAATACTTGTTCCGCGTTTACCTCGTCAATCTCACAAACCTGGTGGATTTTACAAGGAAATTTCAAAGGTTAGCGACGAATATCAAGAAATAAAGAAGGCTAGTTAAAAGCCAAAAGTCGACCCTAAAAAAGTGCATGAAGTTGAGGTACGTGTATATAACTTTTATTGAGTTTCATCATTTTTTTTTGTTCGAAAATTAATTGTAAATAAACGTGCTTAGAGTACTATAAAGGAACTTTATAGTTGAGTTCGAAGCCAATAATCGAGTTACTGTATAAGCTACTACTATAATGTCTGTCTGTGGATAACATACACTGTACATGTATATATCAATGCATTATTATCACGAATATGCATTGGTGTTTGTTTTATGAACTTTTATAATATAGCTAAGATAGTACGCGCGCTCTGATTGGCCGATAGCCGCGATCTATTTCACCAAGGGATCACGGATGGGAAGGAAAGTGTC
>JAUUIK010013120.1:0-10385 GCA_032270385.1 Urticina crassicornis | reverse complement strand
CAAGTAAAAACCCTTGCAAGGCACTTGTACAGGACAACACTTTTCCATACCAAAACCTAAACTTATCGGCTTGAGTTTTGCTTACATACCTCGTTATCGCCCATCTTTCAAGTCTTCACGAAAGAAGAGCAGTTTTTTGCTGTCGAAACTCGGAAAAGGTATCGTATCGTCTAAAACGTGATGTGGTCGTGCAAGTCGCTTTGGATCCTTGACTACTGGTCAGTATCAGGATTCCTATTTCAACAAAGGAAAATATTTCCTAGGGGGAGGTGGACGGGATTTAGTTAGATTAGTTGAAATATAATCACGGTTTTGTTTTTATTAAGAATTTTCATTTTACTATACTTCAGGATGACAGGAGAAAGAAAATAAAACAATCACATAGAATATAATGGTGTATTTGTTTTTTTTTAGCCCAAAAAATACCTATGGGTTCCCTGTGTTCTCAGGTGATGTAAACAAGCTAAGACGACCAACGACCATCTTGAACGTTGGAGATGAGGTAAGTGGAACAATTCCGTGAACGATCTTACTGTAAAATATAATACATAAGACCAACAAGAAGGGCAATACGATTAATACAATCTTAAGAAGACAAGCACCTCTTTTCCGACGTCAATTATTTTTCAAATTTGTACATTTGTTCTTCAAAAACTTAGAACATTGATTGAAAAATTGGAACCGGAATATTTGTAAACATTTATATATATTTTCCTTTTATTTACTCTTTAATTTAGTGTCTTTTTAGAAAATATTAGTCAGTAAGAAAGGGAAAATTATGGAAAATCTTAAATAGTATAAATTCGCTATGTTGTCCTTTTTGTATTATTTTTGGTTAATTTTGTAAATGTTGTTATAGGTTTCTGATAGTTTGATGAAGGATGTCTAACATCACAGATCATGATCTACCACCTCCATATCAAGAAAAACCCAATACAGGTTTAGAGGAAGAGGATGGCTTCTTTGTTAAAATAGACAATGGCAGTATATTTACTGGCCAAACAGCAACTCCTTCCACCAAACACAAACTCACCCATGATCAGCAATTGAAGAAACCATGCAAAGAGCCTGACTTAAAGGGCCAGTTTCAGTTTATCCAGCCTGTAGCTGTGAGGTCACTGGCAAAGTTTTTCCGGCTTTCATTGAATATCCCAAGTTGTGATAGTGTGTCCAAAAACTTTGGTTATAATCTTTGGTACTTCCAGATCAATTATGCTCTTTTACTGGCATTGACTGTGTTGTTTGCCATGAAAGAGTAAGTAAACTTAAACAGGAAAAGTTTTAAATATTTTTACCATTGAGTGACCAAGATATTTCAGCTTAAAAATCAATGATCATTTCAAAAGAAAAAAGAAGTTAATCTTTACATAACAGCATTTTGGGTTATCCTTTTCGTAGTTTTGTGGGTCATTCTAACATCTTATTTACCACAATACGTAATTACTTTCTCTCTCTCTCCAAGAATTAATTGTCGACAATTCAACTATGAGATTTGCTTCACTGCAGTTGTCATGGCAATGGTGTGCTTGTTAAAGTATTTTGGTTGCCAGGCACAAGCCCTAGGTAAATACATAGAGTGTGATGTACATATATGTATGCACACTCAGTTATGCTAGTTTGTCTATATATTAGGGGACAATAACTTTTAAAATATATTTTAAGAAATAATACAGTAGGTGGTGTATGAGTGAGATCACTTAATTCTCACCATTGTGGTCTGGGTTTAATTCCTAGACTTAGTTCTATGTGAGTTGCAGAGTTTATTGTTGTTTCTAGATCTCTCTATCTTGTTTTGAAGGACTTTATCCAGGCACTTTGCCAGGCAATAATCCTTCCTCTACATAAACAAAGATTTCAGTTGATAAAGAGCCAGTATTAGGAAATACCATTGTAAATTTTTGTTTATTTTTTGTTTTATAAATTTATTTTTATAACAACAAATTCTTATAAAGTGCACATATCCTTTTTGTCCAAGCTAGCTAGCTTGGTGCTTTTCACTAAGTTAGAATTACAAAATTTGAATGGTAAAAAACTTTGGGTCATTTTCCTATCCTCTTGAAATTAATTTACACTAGCTAAATCTTTAATCACCATAGATATAAACCTAATAAGTATAAAATGCCTTAAGATAGATAGTAGTTCATGTACAAACATACTCTACATGTAGTGTATCAATTGAAAATTATTAATGATTATCGATTTATTTTTTCATAAACAGGACGAAAAGTAAAGATATCAGAACAACTAACCGTCATCTTTATAGTCATGACTGTCTGTAATGGTCTTCTCCCTGAGGCATTTGATTTCATCTTTTTCTTTGGTGAGAGTGTACTATTATTACTATTACTATTACTACAAAAAACTGTAGTTGAAACATTTAATGTCTGGTCTACTAGGTGTCTAGAAGCCAGAGAATCAACATTTATCACAGATCATTAATTCATTATATGGTGCACATTTTAGGATTTAGTTTGCTTGTGTTCTGCTTTAATTGCAGCATGTATTTACCTTGGTATGCCTAACACTTTTCTTGTTTTGCTGCTCACTCAGACTCTATTTAGGTAGCCTACCTATATATGTAGCTAGACTGTTTTTTTTAGGAGTTTCATGCATGATGTACCAATGTCCCTCTTTTATGATGCTCTGTCTCTTCAAGTACAGCTTTGAGCTGCTTTAGCGTACAAGTGTACTGCTGTAGTCAGGGGATCAGGGTTTAATTTTATTTCCGAAGAAATCAGTCAGGTTTTTCTTTGTGTTTTCAAAGCTGGCAAAGTGAAGTATTGTTCTGACAGGGATATACACCCACTGTGCATTCCTCCCCTTCAGCTACGTTCATGTAATCTGTTGCCAAGCAACAAATTAAACAATCTGTATAAATATTTTGGTCTTTTTTTACAGGTGCTTATATAGTATTTGTGTTCATCCATGCATCAATCATTCAAAGTAACAAATCATACCTTGTGATGTCTGCTGTTCATGACATGTGAATCACGTACTGGAGTTAATTCATGCTCAAACTAGCTATGTACATAATAAATAAGAAAGATATTTTTAATAATAAGATACTTCAAGGCTAGATACATTAAAAATACATTTAAAAATGTATCAAAATTAACAGACAAAATGCTTAGCACTTAGTTTAATTATAAATAAATCAATAATTTAATATAGGGGTACATTATTGACTGTTATAACATAGATGCAATCTAACGCACGCTCTGATTGGCTGAAAGAGCCTGTTTTATCAGAGTATATAAAATAGATACACTCTAACGCGCGCTCTGATTGGCTGTTATATCGACCGAGCATGTTATATTGTTTTCAACTTGCTTTTCATAGTTTTTCGCTATATAAAACTATAGCATCCCCAAGCTGAAGATATTTACAGAGCTAACTCCCAGGGGGATCGTTTTCCCTCGTGTTTTCAAATGTCCGTCAAGTTTTATCACAGTATAAAACTTTATTTGTTAAATCATGAGGTCCAGATAGGGGATATTGGTCAAGTGTGTTATTCATGTTTATTCATTAAATGGCAAGGGGAACATTTTTGCCATAGAATAAATCAATAATTTATATAGAGGCATGTTATTGACTGATCACGAGGTCTGGATAAGGGATATTGGTCAAGATTTTTGTGTGTTTGTATGGACCTATCCAGCAGAACAAGATCAGTCAATAAAATGTTTATTCAGTAAATGGCAGGGGGGGGGGGGGGGATTTGGCCATAGGAAAAAATCAGTAAGTTACATAAAGCTGGCCCAGACATAGGATTCTGACCACACTCAGAGAACCAATCAGGTTGCTTGGATTTCAGCAGAACCAGGCTAACCACATCAAATGTGCTCTATAACTGAATAGCAGAACCATTTAATGGTAGATCCTGTTAGAACTACAAGACATACTGATCTCTATTTAATTTCCAATAACTGTAGGAAAAGGCTGTAAATAGCTTGGGACTAGCGAGACTGCAGATCCAACGCAATTAATTTAAAACAAAAATGAATAAATAAAACAATTTTAACTTTTCAAAATTAAAAAAACTGACTCTGCTCATACTCCAAGAGTTGAATGGATTTTCTTTTTTTTTATTTGGGGGGTAATGTCCTCTGGGATGCAAATAATTTCATGAAAAATAGAAAATAAAATTTCATAACTTTTCCACGCACCTTTGCATTGTCTCTTCTTATACTCTCCTTGTAAAATAGAGGAAAGATGATACTCAGGCCAATGATTTCTGACAACGAATAAAATTAACTAGTCGGGTGTGATGAGTGACGTGTATTACATGGGTACCCTGTGTTATCGCCAGCGAAAATACTCAGCGGTGACCATGCGCTAGACTCGTAATGACACGAATCCAAATTCAATATGGCGGTTTTCTCTAAATTGCTGAACTTCTCTTTCACATGTAAATACTTGGACTTCCTTGGAATTTGACTTTGAAAGTCCGTCAGGAATTCATCATACAATTTTAGAGATAACTTTTGGCCTGTATTAGTCGAAGAACATGTATCCCGAAGGCTGATTGCCCGACATCGTCATGGAGGGTTTTCGGGATTGATGTCTGGTGTTTGGGCGCACTTCGTTGGAGCATTGTTCACGTTCCCGCCACGTTGTGTGATTTTTTGAGCGCATAAATACTTTAAAATTGGACCGTAAGTCTGTTGATGGATTACCATGATCAAGGGTAAAACCTATTCAACTGGACAAGTCGATGGAATAAAATACGTAGAAATACCTGAAGGTTGGACTCGAATCCTTGAAAATGACTCGATACAGTACATCAGGTTTGTATGAAAACAGAATCAGCTAACTCAATTTTTTAACCAGAGAATAACTTATTTAACGCTCCGTTTCTGATCTGTCGACATTATAATTGTCCCGTTGTTTTGGTGTAGCGGGAATTTTTTTGAGTGTCGGTTCGTAGCTGTTGAAAGCTATGATCATAAAATTAAATTTAAAATACGGCCGTCCACATATTTCTATACAGTGTCTGACTCGCTCTGTTATCCTACGTTCTGACTCCTGGAAAGGAAGATAAGGTCTGTTGTGGTTTTGAACTCCAAAGTTCGATGTTTAAAAGTTGGACATATTGTTGGTAATGCTATTATCGAGTGTTTTGTCGGAAATTAAAATAATTGTATTGTACAATGAATAGCCAGACGGTATGGATAGCAGAGTTTTTGTGACTTTGTGTGAAGTGCTTTGTCATTTAGCCAGAGGCCCCCTTTGTTGTAGTGTTATTTAATACACAACCATATATCATTTTGTTAATGATGCTATTTCTGATACTAAATATCTGCCCTCTGTTAATCACAGCCCAAGTAATTGCTACCTCACGTCCTATGAACATGTCATAGAATACCTCAAAACTGATGGGACCTGTAAATGTGGACTGGATTGCCCATTTTTTATCCATCGTGTTTTCAACTTTGACGCAAGTGTAAAAAATAAAGAGAGAAACGAGGACTTACAGGAAGCTAGTGTCAAGGCATCCTCCTGTAAGCTGTGTGAAAGCAACAGACTAAGAGGAAACAACAACTTCACTGATCAGATTCTAACACCAAGTCCATTAAATCAGACACTGAAGCAAGCAGCAAGAAAAACTGCAAAGTCTTCATCTTTTGATGGTTCTTTGACATCTAAGAAAGGTATACATTGTAATTCTGTTTTAAAAGTTTTAAAATTGTGTTCAGGAAAGATACCTAATACTGAAAGAGGCTATCAGTTTTGTTACTTGATTTGATAATGAATGGCATGTACGTTTCCATATGTTCTGTTTTCTTATTGGTCAAGGCCAAAAAACCGACAATGAGAGTCTTAAAATAACTAAGGAGAAGGTGCTGACTTTGCACTAACATCTGCAAATGGTTAAATGGCGGTCCCATCTCAAATAAACGTTAAATTATAGAGGGTCACAAGTTTTTACCTCTCTAAATAGATTTTATTTATTAACCCTTTGACTACTGAACCGGCCAAAACCGGTCAATAATTATTCTTGCCTTTCATGCTTTTGCATAATCTCTAAATTAGCTTCAGGAACACAGGCATATAAAAGAGATTGGGCCCCAGTAGTCAAAGGGTTAATTTATTTCAAAAACAACCAGAAAGCAAGTATTTTTGTATTTTGTTTAAAATTGATATTTTTCTGTAATAGTACATGTTCTTTCACCATTACAAACAGTGTTTTTTTTTGTGACATTTTTCAGTGACTGGTCATTCCCGTACAAAACTAGACTCACCAAAAGTGAAGAGATCAAAGAAGGCATCAAGCCCTTTCTCTGATATTCCAAGTCCGCCACCAATTCCAATCAGTAGCCCGGTACAAAATGTACCAAATAATTTGGGTGCAAATCAAGGTCCTCTTCCAAGCTTTGCTAGCATTGTTAGTAGTTCAAAATTCTTCAATCCAGGACCCAATAGAGGACCATTATACCCCACTGGCTCACTTCCATTGAAAGCCAATGAACAGAATGCATTTGCTTTTCCTGTTTCAAATGTAGTAACATCGTCTTCGGTATCAGTGATTACAACTTCTTCAGAGACAATCACTACACAAGTTGCTGAGACAAATCAGAATCACCTGGAGAGTTTATCCTCAAAAAATAGAGCTCCAGCTGTGACAAAAACAAGTCGGAGTTCTAGAGTACCTGTGGTTGGTAGTATCAATTCAGCCTTCTCATCATCATCATCATCATTTACTACTGTACCTTCAATGTCAAAAGTTTCAGCTCCTTTGTCGGCTGCATCAACTTCTACAGTAGCATCAATTATAAACACACCTACGTTACCTAGTGTATTTTCACCATTAGATGGAGCAGCAGCCATGCCGAATGAACCAGTGAAGTTACCTATAAGGCCAACTGTAAAATCAAAACCAAGAGCAAGACCTTCGGCAAGAGCTAGACCGAAACCAAAATCGGAGCAAAAAACAGGTTCGAAATCAAAACTTGGTAAAGTTACTCCAAACATTTCAAATACAGTGCAATCAGCCTTGACTACCTCAAGTGCAGCTGTTACTAATTCTACTTCAAAGCTTTCTGCCTCCCACTGGGCAGCACCTGTGCCATCAGCAATGAGCAAAGTGGGCCAGACACCTTATCAGTCTTCTTTTAATCCTATAAATACAACTATTTCCTCTATATCAAAAAATCACACTAGTACATCAACAATAAGTTCCTGTACTACTGAAAACCCACCAGTTACAAAACAGCATATGGCCCAACAGGTTTTACCACAGCAAGTCACAATGCCGTCATCAATTTACATGTCACAAAATTACCAGAGTCAGGGGATTAGACCACAAGGTCAAATTCAGTCTTTTATAAACAGTGCCATGGGAGTACCTAATCTTCAAGCACCTCAGACTAATACTTCTCTGACACAAAGCAGTGGTGCTTCTGGGGATGGAAAGGGTAGCGCGGCTAACATAAGTCAAACGATCGCTGCTGCTTCAATAAACTACCCAGTAGTGGCCACTCCAAGAATACAAGCCCAACCTGGTATGATGTATGTTGCAGCAACACCAGGGGTCAATGTGTTTCCTTCAGGCTATCCTTATGTGGCAGCCTCAACACAGCAGATGCCCATGTCTCAGGGCTCATTCAGCCAAACACAGAACAAAAGCTCCCTGACGGTGTCCACCATGGCTAGTACCAGTCAACAGCCTATGACTGGGTCACAGGGTGTATCATCAGATACAAGTGCCAGTCAAAGTCAAGGAAAACTTAGCTTCCAGGTTCCTGGAATGTATTTACAAGGAACTGCACAAAATCAAATGTTTCCATTGAATCCCCAGAGTTTTAACATGGGTCAATATAAAGGAACGTACCAGCTTCCAAGTGCCATGTATCAAGCTCAAATGCAGGGAGGTGCAATGACTTTCATAGCACCAAATGCCGCTAAAGGAACATATCCTGGCGTCCAGGCTTTGGCCACTGGAAATATTGGTCAATTTGCATATCCGAATCCATATATGCTTGGAATTGTTATGCCACCTTCAACAAGCCAACCATCAACTGTTTCAATGACATCAACTAGAAGCTCACCAGCTACATCAACATGTGTTACAACGTCATTTCAGATGATTCAGCCACAGACCTTACAGAATCCAGCTGTTGCTGCAGCATTTGAGTCTTTTGTTCCTATTGCACCAGCAGCTGGTGGACAACCTCCAAGGTTCGCCCAGACATTAGCACACCTTGCTAGTGCCTATAACACTTTTTCATCACCTGGGATACTTCAAGCTCCAAATGCCAATCAAATACAGCTGGCTTATCAGATGATGCAGATGAATTCCAATCCAAATACCACACATGCCCAACAGATGGCAAACATGGCAGGATTGATCACACCTGAAGTTTCACTTAAACACCCTATTACACCATCTATCAAGCAGGGTCCACTGACTTCAGCGGCAACAGTTACCACCACAACCAAAGGAGGGACATACATGCCGACTCAACCTCAGACAGCTACTCCATCAACACCTTCCCCTGCTACTACCATGTCCCAGATGACAAGGGATCATTCTGCAGGTATGAGGTCACCTTATTCTACAACAACTACTAATTCATCATTACCCATATCCTCCCCGCCTTGTACATCAGTGTTCCCTGTGTATACTACTGCTGCTGTCACTGCACAAAATACTCAACAAGCTTACCTTGCAAGTACTGACCATTTGGATCCTGTATTGTATAATCATAAGACTTTGCAGAGTCCAACGGAGAACCTAATACCATCATCAGTCACCTCTAGCCCTGGAACCAGAAACTCTACTTCCCCCAAGACGATGTATTACAGTACGAACAGTGGAGCCGTTTCTCACATGACAACAACTCCCCACGAGTCTCAAGTTATGGATCATCACTACGACACAAGCAACTACACAACAAGTGAATCATCCATGTCAAGTACATACAGCAAGACTAATGAAAGGACTATTGTCACACCGTTAGAAACCAGTGTCAGCACTCTGACTACAGATCACAGTGAGCCATTGAGGGCTGCTACAAATCCTTTGAGTCACTGTTCCTTCACAACAGAACAGCCACAAAAAGTATTAGCTGTTTCACCAAACGGACATGATAATACGACAAAGGAGCCATCCTTTGAGGTTAAACCTCAAAAACATCGACCAACTAATTGTGAAAGTAACAATATTAGTCCTTTGAGAACTTCGACTTTACCAAGTGAACAAAAAATGAACTTTAGTACTGAAAATGCTGGTTCTTCAAACAGTAAGCCCTGTACAAAAAGCAGTGTTTTAAGTCCAGTAGAAGTGCCTTCTACAAGTACTAGTACAAAAAGAGAAGGTTCTTCAATTATCTCTGATTCTAAGTCCAGAACAATAGCAAGCAATGACTCTATTATACCAACAACAAAGACTAAGTATGGGTCAGATAATGTCAATTATTATGCAACAAACCCACTTCTAGGCATGAAACGATCATGTGAAGCTATTGAAGTTTATCCCGACCCCCCTGAAAATATGGACTGTAATGGTGATGATGAACGAGATGACTATTGTAGTTCAAATGAAGACATAACAGAGAGGGATCCTATTTGCGATGATCCACCGACAGGATCTGTTAGAGATCTGAGACAGCATGGTATGGCCAGTTAAGAGACTTATAGTGCAACCTATAAAGTTGTGGACACTTTGAAATATTTTTGGCGCAACTCAGATGTGAGAATTTCAATGTGGCCACATTTTCTTAGGGGGTTGTGCTGTAATGTATAATGTAGCCTGATTTTCGGGCTCCTTTTTTTAGGCATAATAAATATCAGCACCAGATTTAAAAAATGTTTTATCTCAAGTTTCTACATGTAGTGAAGAATTGCAAAAGAAAATTAAAACTGCATTTCTGCAATAAAAAAGTTAAAATTTGATGGTCTGTCCAATGGTAGTCCTATTTATATTATATCATGTTTAAAATTATTGAAGCATTGGCAACTGCTTAAGCTTACTTAAGTATAGGGTTTATTGCAAGTAAAATGAAAAAGGCTATAAAAGTGCAATAAGGAAACGGAAAGAAAAATAATAAGTTTATGATATTGTACATTTTGGAAATTCAGAAGTTGAAGGTTTTTTTTTTTAATTTTTTGTATCTTAAAATCATTTCAATTGCCCTGCTGCCTAATTCTCATTCAAATGAAGAAAACGAAATAAAAGCAGGAGATTTTTGTGGTGCACTTGTATATATTTCTATACATATTTTGAAAAGCTGCAGTGACATTCATTTAGCCTTGGTTTTTTTCTTATATTCCAGTTGAGCATTTTGTGATTTTTGGTAATGTTATTCAGGTGATACTCAACATGTAGAAGACTCTTTTCTAATCAGTAATCAAGTACGGAACCCAACAAAAGAAATGTACAATGG
>JAUUIK010012787.1:0-10404 GCA_032270385.1 Urticina crassicornis | reverse complement strand
CTTCAGTAATGTGAGAGACTTGTGTGACAGTCAGCCTTGAGTTTGTTTGTAGTTTACTCGCACCAAGTGCTCTTGTTCACAGATGATATCAAGGTCGCGTTCGCCTGAAATCTTGACTTAACGACCCGTGTAACCCTTTAAGTAAAAACTGACCAGTCACGTTCGATTAAAAACAAATATAATTATACCCCTCTTCTTGAGTTTTATGACAGAAAAGAATCCAATCATCGGACGTGAATGAACCCTTAAGTCCCTCGGGATAAATGAAGGCGAGTTGGCATCCGGTCTACACTATGTATTCATGATTTAAAAGCGACTGGTTTGTGAATCAATCGACTAGAGATCACATTGTATTTGTGTCCGACTGAGTTGGCTTTGGAGTCAATGTGTTAAATAGAATTCCATAAAGGAAAGAGGCTGTCAATCATATAAGGTGTCACTTACAGACCTCGTCTAAATATAGAAGCCAAATCTACTATGTGTATGGGAATGTAATGTCATGTATGCATTTATACCGTAAGACTAATTGTATTCTAACAGTACGTTTTCGTTTTGTTCAAAGATTCTTGACGAAAGAAGAACTAAATATCTCTTAACTGCGCAGCTAAAGCCGCCAAAGTAGAGAGAAGAATAGGAGTTCTAAACCGAACTAGTAGATAATTTCCATTTTCTCGCATGTGGGGTATCACATCACCACGAGTCATCAACAGCGCTCAAACTACGCTCTGAGTAATGTGATGGAATTCGAACGTTGCGTAGCTGTTGAGGACAGATTTGAACCTGTGTTAGGATACTGGATTCGCATCACATGTCCCGGGAGGTCAACGTCACCTAATCGAGTTTGAATGTGACCCACGATTGGATCGTAAAGGATACAAGTTAATTTCGGGACGATCCATAATGTCTATGCACATTACCCAGTTAGAGACACAGGGATACACTTCCCGAGCTGCAAAACAGGGCCGATCGAGGAGCGAAGCCAGGTTGGAGGTACGCGAGGGGAAACCAGTTAATCGCATTATAAACGCCAGCACAACCGATGTGGAACCGACGGAGGCGCGCTCTCATAACAAGACAACAACAAACGTGAAATCAAGTGAAAAGAGCATAAAAATCACTAAAGTAAGCAGCAGCCATGGTACGAGTAGTTGTAGCGAAGGCACGCGCCGCTCAGATACTAGAACTGAGCATGTCTCGTCCACGGTACATTTTGTAGGAAGTCCTAAATCTAAGCGAACCAGCAAAGAGAATGTTCGTTCGATTTCGGAGCCAACTACTAATGCTGTGTTTGGAATTCGAAAATATGTGATGGCGGATTGTGATCGAAACACGCTTGCGTCTTGCATACCAAGGATACCACAAGAGGGACAAGATGAACAGCCCCAACGAATAGATCGTACGGCAAAGAAATCATTTTCTCCGTCGTCTAGCCCTTCTCGCCATGGACATAAATTCGCGTATTTGAGTAGTGTATCGACCAGCGTCCAGACTGTACGGACAGAGCCCTGCCGCAATATCGATGTTAGTTCATATAAACAGCCTACGAGTAAACAGCCGCCGCAGGATGGTTTGCGTGTCAAAGGGCAATCGGGATCGAAAATCCTGAGGAATGCAGACGTTGAGTGTTATCCGAATAAGACGGATCGTTCCCATCGCCACAGCAAGCCGAAAAGCCGCGAGGATAATGAAAAGAGCGAGCACCATTATCTTGTGGTAGAATCACAACAAACGGACGGTCCAAACAAACTGAGGCTACAGACTCAAGGACGTCTGACTGAGAACATCAGGACTGAATGCAGTGATACGGGAATGAGCCATTACGATCAAAAGGAACAGTTTTCGCGTCAAGCGCACTGTAAGCCGCTTGGTGCTGCCTCGAATACATCTTTTACTGACTCGGGTAGCGGTGATCTCTCGAGTTCTTCAGAGAACGATGGTCGTTCATCGTCTGCTGGTCATCCAAGAGGACATTCGAATTCTCCGAAGCGTAGAAAACGTGTGAAGAGAAAGGGTTCTGCTAAGTCTATCGGTTTGAGTTTATATGGTGATGATAACACAACGGATGGAGAGTCTGCAACAGATACTTTAACGAGAGTACACGATCGTCGGTCACGTAAAAAGGATGAAGAAAATAACGTCAATTCCACAACAAGACAGAATAATAATACTAGAGGGAAAAATTCGGTATCCGGAACTTCAATATCTACGTTAAAAGGAGCGCAGTTTAGGTCAAGTAGTCTTACTTCTGTGAGCTCTGCGGAAGGCGGTAGAGGAAGATCTGCAACATCCTCTCCCCTCCTAACCCCAAGGGGTACCACTTTGGTCAAGAAAATACAGATTCAGTCATTCTCCGCAACTTGTACAGGATTTAATAAAGAAAATATAGAGAACCAAGCCAAGAGGAGAGCTTCTGCAGAGGAACATTTCTATGACAGAACTAAAGGAAGGACATTCATTCCAGATCATTCAGGGTCAATGAATAATTCTTATGGTAGCCTAGAAAGAAACACTTCTTGCTCTAGTACACCCGTTTCCAAAGGCAGGCCTTTTGCTTTAAGAAATAAACCATTTCAGCTGAGGAGAAGCTCATCCAAGGAAAGCCCATACACCAGTGATGCTGAGAGTATTGGTACACCTTTTACAACAACATTACAAGCAGAGATAGATACTCTTACTAGTACCAATATTCCAGTATTTACAGATAAACCTGATAGAAGTGTTTCACCTGTTTTGCCAGAGCCTAAGGCAGTATCTATATCTTCATCTATTCCTCCAACCTCTCCTGATTTCCATATTGAGTCTCAATATTCTGTCACTGGATTAGATGAGCATGTATTTAGTCGTCCTTTTGCTGCGTCGTCTCCAAATCACAGTAATAATGGAAGTATTTTACCTGATTTTGAAACTACAGGAGATAGCAAACCAGCTTCATTGATAGAAACAACACCAGTGAGCATAGGAGAGTCATCTAAGGCAATACCGATACCAGGATCTTCTTCACCAGATGATTCGGGTGAATGGACACCATATTCATATCCTCCTTTGCGGACTTATCCATTTGATTCAGATTCTTACTCCGGAGGGCCATACGGATATAGAGCCTTGTCCATTGTCAATGAACAAGAAGAAATGGATGGAGTGCAGCCAACAAACACTGAAAACTTTAATGGTGCTTATACTAAAAGTAGTAGTAATACCAGTAAAAATTATTGGTCATCAAATCGGGTAGAAAGTGATAAAAAAGGAAAGAAAAAATCAAACGATGTAGAGGAAGTTTCTGCTGTTCGTAGACCTTCTTATATCAAGGCACAACAAAATGTGGAAAATTTTTCAATTGCACTTTTTCATTCATTCGATGATAGTGAAGGACATTCTCCTCAAAAAGAGACATGTTTAACTGATGATTTATACCCTATGCAACATTCATGCGATTCTACTCAAGACTATGAGCAGGGCTTTGATCCCAAGGAAGTTTTGAAATCATTTAGTGGTTCTGATTTGGACGCTAATGATGCATTGGCATCAATTGTTAAAGGAGGTGATTTAATCACTTTTGATGATGAACATTGCATGATCAAAGGTTCCTCTTGTGAGTCTTCAGAAGAACCTGTTGTGAAAAAGAGAAAGAAAAAAATTGCAAGACCTAAAATACCAACCATCTTCAGCCGAGATGGAAGTACGAAGTTAGGGATAGAGGATGAGTATGTGGAAGAAAGTGATGATGATGACAGTGATCGACCTGGGATTAAAGCCAGAGAAGAAACAATTGGACAAGATTCTATGGATGAAAAATGCATGGATACAAGCAGTGCAGCAAGAGATGCCAAGGATGAAGGTACAGTATCAAATCTATGACAATATTGTATTTCTTTTTGCAAGAATTACTGCTTCTCTTCCTTTGAGGGTTTTTCTCCAAAAAAACCTAAAACCTAAAATTTCTAAATCTATAAAACCCAAGAGATTGACCTGAAAATCAATACCAATTTGATAGTACTGTAAAACTAGTTTTGAGCTGGTCAAAATAAGGCTTTCCAAAAAATTACATCAGAAATTTATCTGCTCCCTAAAAATCTTAACTTTGATTTAATATTTTTATTTTTGATGTTACGAAATATATATATACGAAAGTCAACCTGGAAATTTTTTTTCAGGTTTTAACATCCAGTATTAATTACCTTGGCATGGTATATATTATATACCTACTATATCTTAATCACCCCTACAATTAGTAACAAATTCTCACCTCTATAAGCATTAAAGCCCATGGTTAGAATAACATGTGTGATATTGAAGCCCCTCTAGCATTAATTCATTTTGTGTGTTGCAAACTCGATTACACTCACAATTTGAAGCACATTTTCAACTTAATTAATATTAGAACCTATTGTTAGAATTTAAAAAATAACCTTTGATCTTTTCAAAACCCTAAATCTTTAATTATATATGCTTTCTAATCATTTCTAAATTAAATAACTTAATTACTAGCTTATTCACTGGATTTTAAAATAATGGCTTTAAGTACTGTATGAATTTTTATATCTATAATAACTCCATATTGTTATTGTTGTGAATTATGAAAAACTCATACTCGTATTACTTTTGAATAAGTTTTTAAAAACGGTTGTTTAATTAATCCATATTGTTTTATTTAGAAAACGTGGTTGAGTGCATGTATATATATGTCAGACAAAGTTTATTTAGTGGATATTATTTTTCATTGTCATTATGTGTTTGTAAATTTGGATTATAAAGCTGGTGGGAAGTATAGTCTCATTTTCAAATTCATTTACATAATTCATCAACTACTACCTTGTGTGACCTGACTATTACAAATGTAAGTGAGATTAAACCTATTTGCATTTTTTGGCTTCATTGAAATGTGCTTCTTTTCTATGTTTTTTACCATTCTTTACAGCAGAACTGAGGTAGGTTAATAGACAAAAGCATTAGCATTTGTTCTGAGTCAAATTCATATCAGGTTTATGTCCTTTACTTGGTGTTTTTAATCATTCATAAATGGATTTGATTTTCGTGGTATATTGATCGACACTTCATTTGTATTTCATTCTCTTTTTTCCATTGCCACTGAAGTAATGACAAAGTCTGATATTGTCATTTACTGTTATTCAGCTATCTGAGTTATCTTACGTTATAGGCAACTATCACCCACAGTTTTCAGTACATATATTGTACATATATGTTGTCCAACTGAAATTCAATGCTCTAGAAAAAGAATAATTATGTAAGCTAACCTATAGCCTTTAGGTTTTTATTCATATTTTCTGCCTAAGTTTTTTGTTGCTTTTATGGCAAAAACATTATCTCTGATAAAAAAAATGATTTGAAATTATTCTAAAATCCTAGTAATTTGCCAAGGGCAACAAAATGCAAAGTACCTTTTTGTGTTTTTAAACCATTCAACTGACCTTTTTTTTAGAATGTTTTCAAAATTAGTTATGATATTTACTTAAGTTTAAGACCAAACTAAATGTTTACTCTAAATTAATGTTTTATAATTGATATATATATATTTTTAAACCTTCTTCGACATCTAATAATAAGGTTTTCATTTAATAAAGTGGCAGCAGATATTAACAACCGACTTGCCTTCACAGACATTACAAGTTCAACCGTATCACAATAGCAATTAATCTGTCTTACCCTTTGTCAGCTTTGACGTTACATGAACACTTAACAATTACTTTGGAGCTCAGATACAAATTGGGTCTGCATGTAGATTATACATAAAAACCTTTAAGAATGGTTCATTGAACAGTACATTAGCATCCAGTTGAAACTAGGTAAGTTTATGTTTTAATTAGGAGGAACAAAACATCGGTAGAATATATATCTAATATTTGGTGATTTAATAGTTCTATTTACATGTAATAATGAAATTTAAACCTACCCTAGACTATATATATATATATACAAACTTATTCTACATTTTAGTTTATGTATTTCATTGCTATAGCATTGTACTTTTAAAATATTATTGTTCCACAAGGCTGTAGGTTTGTTTAGTAGATTATTTTAATGTATGTATTCTTGTACCATAGTACACATAATGTACAATACACCTGCAACCTTCAAAATCCAATATTTCTGTTAATATATTTGATAAAATGATTATTTCTAAACTTGTTTCTTTTTTCTCATTTTATGTATTTGTGTATTGTATTTATGATTGTTTGAATGTATTATCTCTTTCAAGTACAGCCTCTGTTTTGATGTTAATTTTTTTCATATGAGGTTATCCTAACATTCATATCCATTATTTATATTTTTCAAAATGTACATATGTTTAAGACTAAAGTTCACATAAAACTGCTTGGTTATTGTATATTGTTTTGATCCATTGTGATGATATAATAAGTTTACTTTAAAGTCATTAAATGAATAATATAATTAAACATAGTTTTATTTTTTTCTATTAGCCTTTAGAAATAGAAATAAAAAAATGATAATTTCTTGCTGAATAAAATCAACATTAAAATAAATTCCCAGCTGTCGTAAAAGCCTTGAATTCATATCAACTTTATTAGAATTCTTAATATTTTTAACCCAGCAATTATAACAGATGAAAAGAAAGATTTAATTTTTATACTCTTAATTCAATATTTTAAAACTTATTCTGAAATATTGTGCTAATGTTTACATGCTAATAATACATTTGATAAGTTTACTAGAAATTTAATTTTTTTAAACCTATTCTGAAATACTGTGCTAATGTTTACGTGCTAATAATAAATTCTGAGTTTATTTATAGAAGTATTGTTAATTTTAACTTCCATCACCTGCATTCAATATTTAAGTGTTAGGTATAATAGTTCTTATACTTAACTCTCTCTATGATGATGATATATCAAATATATCAGCTCTAGAGATAAATTTATTTGTTCACACACACATATAAATGTGATTACTTACTCACAACAAGTAACCTATTAAGTTGCTATTTTTATAACACCCTTAAAATTACTCTTATAATGTTTTGAATTTTTATCAATTGAAGCTAAAACCTAAATATTGATTTCAAAGCACCTTGCTGAATAAATTAATGTATAAATAGTGGTGTAAATAATTCTTTCTGTATATTTGACACAAAGGATTTATTTTCATATGTCCTTAATATGCATGACAACTCTGTTATGAAACCAGTGGCTAAATACTGTAATGATATTCTATCATTATTTAATAGTTATACAATTCTTTAGTTCATGTTATTATCCAATGTACCAGAGTTGGTATTTGATTGAATAAAGTTATTATTTTATTATTATTTTATATTTCATGCTGTATTTTCGAAATTATACTCACAACAAATAAACTATTAGGTTACTGTTTTCATAACACCATATAATATTTTAAGGCAAAAGACTTAAAGTAAATAAGTTGTTTTGGTACACATTTGCAAAACACCTTGCTGAAAATTTTAATGTGTATTTCATACTGTACTCATAAATATTTAAGATAAATTTATTATTCGGTATATTTGGATAAAATTTATTATTTAAGGTAAATTTATTATTAGGTACAGTATTTTGACTTCCAATATAAAATTCCTACGATTTATTATTTATGACTATTTAAAGCCGGCCAAATATCGTGAAATTACTTTTAAATTTATGCCGAATTAAATATTTGTTTATAATGCTTTGTTTGAATTGTTTGTGTGTTTAGAATTTGATATGATCGAAGCTTCCAAAAGAAATACCCTGGTAGCTATTGATAGCGATGATGGTAGCACACCAAAAGCAACGCATTCACCAGCATCAGAACCAGAAGAGAACTATCTGATAGACCAAGACAAAGACATTAGAACCAATCAACAAGTCTGCAGCCAAGACAAACAATCTCCAACCGCGGGACCGCATTTTGCTTCGCGCTTTCCTCTCCCCCAGATCACCACAGATCTTTATGTTGATCAAGAAGATAGCATCAGCAAGAACTCTTCTCATATCCCACTAAAGAAAGTCGATACGCTATTCGATTTGAGTGAAGAGGAAACTCGAATGGGTCTTATGTATGTTGACCAGGATGCACAGGATACTAGAAGTGTAGAGAGTTTTGGCTCTCAGAGCGACGGGATGTCTCCCAGCCAAAGTCAATCAAACCTTGATAAGTATTCTCTGACCACTAGTGGGTTTAGTGAGATAGGCGAAGATTTGTCAGACAGTTGTGAGCTTCCAGTTCAAGGGGTGGATAAGATATTGGGGAATGGAAAAACGAGCGCTGACGGCTGGCGGTCGCATAGTGACCCCAGTGGTAGAACAAACGGTGCCGGAGCACCACTGAGTGACACAATTGCAGAAGCAGCTGAGCTCACCTGCTACAGAAATAGTAATAGCGCGCCGAATCTCATCAGTGAAAAGTTGAAGAAAGAAGCTGCGCTTTTAGCAGAGCGAATTAATTCGAGCCAAGAGAGGCCTTCTATCACACGGACCAGGTCGAGCCCTTCGTCATTCCTCAAATCTGTGATCCAGGACAATGACCAAGTGCGGCGTAAGAGTTTGGAAAGTAAGGATGATTCCCTGGTTAAGCTAAGTCCTGATACCATGGATGAACTGGACGTTGTGAAGTCCGCTTTGGAGGCACACTCGGCGCCCACCACGCCCACATCGTCTAGAAAGCAGCTGTACGCGTCGCCGTACACCAACACGTTTGCTTTGGAAAAGACACAAATGAAGCTAGCCAAACTGGCAGCCATGGAACCGATTTACGAAACCCCACAAACTGAACTGGTCAAACCACTTCCAGAACCGGTCAAACTGGAACGAAAATGCGGTTTGAGTCCAGGTTTTGAGGATCCCAAACGACCGCCTGCCACAGGACTTCAAGGCAGTAAACCACAAGATAAACTACAGCCTAAACCAAAGTCAAAACATGTAAGTTGTTAATTGATTGTTACGTCAAGTGAACGTCATTATTGCGTCACTGTTCCAAAATGTGCGCGCGCAAACACCAATTTCCGCGGGAAGAAAATGGAAGGAAATATGGTCTACTTTTTTGCAGAAACTTCCTTAATATTAAGATTTTATATTTCCATATCTAGATATGCCAATGCCTCTCAATATTATATGTAAATATTGTCTTTATTATGTTCATGTTGCAACTAAAAGTAACAATAGATGTTGCACCTTGCTTTGTTTTACGAGGCAATCGATCTCTGCAGGTTGGCATTTTACATAACAATGGCTTACGTCACAGTGCGCGCTCATTTATTTGAGTCATTTGAGTATGAAAAATCACGGTCACGGCACGGCATTGAAAAAATCCACTCAACCAATCGCGTTGCGCGAGGTCACTGCTCATCCAATCAGAATGCTAGGACACGGCACCATCACGGTCCCGGCACGGCACGTACCGTAACTTTTTCACAATCATACGAAATTTGCTCTATTTTCCACAAGTGAACACAAGTGCACAGCGAAAACACCTGCGCTTGTATTTGCATCGAGCCTGGTTTCTCTAATGCCTGCGCTTTTACTTGCGTCGAGCCTGGTTTTTCTGCTATGCAACAATGCCTTTAACGTATGCGCTTATGCTTGCATTTCAAGTAAAAAAAAACAGGCTTTGCCAATCCTAAATATCTCCGAATCAACCGATATTATTTCTTTAACCTCTTCCACATACCTTCCTCCAGATAGATTAGCTATACCCATGCAGTAGATTAGAAAAGTAACGATGTCTTGATGAGATTTTAATCAGCATTGATATTCAATTGATGGCAAAGTTAAGGATTCGTTTAGTTCAATTATGTCAAAGTCAAGTCGTATCTGTTTGTTCATCATGAATGTGCAGTGACCTCAAAAAAAACTCTTTGAAAACATATTTGTTGGAATAATTGAGATATGTGATGACACTAATTACGAAAGAGTCTCGGCCCATCTTCGTTGCCTGCAGAAGTTCTCGAAGTTCATACAGCCTTCGCGTATGGTATATAACAGCAAAGAAATGTCAAAGCGCATTTCGTATGAGTGGGAAACTCACAGCACTGACTTACAGCACATACTCGGTACAGTATACCGTAACATTGTAATGGCTTCCCATTGTGTTCGTGCGTCTCATCCAATCACAACGTATAGTTCCAGTTTAGTAAAATACAGTACGACCACTGCATGACTACGAATTTAACTTATTTTTATCCGCTCGTAAACATTCCGTACCGATTGACACGGCTGTTCAAATGGCACAAACCTGAACGTGAAAGAACGTGCCGTTGTCATGTTGTTTAAAATAAAAACAAAAAGTGTAGCTTCGTTTTAATATCCAAAAGATAAACACAAAGAAAAAGACGAGATAGCTATCAAATTATTAAACTTTACTATCAAGAATTTCAATCAGAGAAATGGAATGTTAATTTTTTTTTCTATTTAGCACCCCAGACACCGTAGGCTTAAT
>JAUUIK010012565.1:0-10408 GCA_032270385.1 Urticina crassicornis | reverse complement strand
AACAATAATATTTCAATATATTGTAGACTAGGTAGAAATAAAACTTTTCCTCAAATTTTAGAGTTTTAGGGTTCTTTTAAATCGAGTTATTGATTACAGTCAAAGGACATGAAGCGTGCCCCCTCAAGACGGCATTATTTCAGTTCATAATTGAAATTTTTCAATTAATTAATCGTTTTTAAACTTCCGTTGTTTTATTCAAAAATGAATTCAAATTTCGAATTCTAGACCTTCTGTACAAAAAGAAATAATGAATCAAGAACAGAATGATCGGTTCAAGCCAACTCATCACTAGAAAAAAACACTATACCAAAATTTACCGAACCTGCAAAGCCAAAGCAAACTGAAGTAATTAAGTCTTAACAAACTCGCTCCTTGAATTTCTTGTTGTGATGAACTCGGACGCCCTTTGAAAACACGGCCTAGCTACGGAATTGACTGGTCTAAGTTTGAGAGGTCTAACCACAAAAAATTAGAGTTGCAGTCGGCTCCGCCTCCAACATTAGGCCGCGAAAAACAATTAACATGCTTCCATCGGTCTTGAAAAGTCCTTCAATTTTAGAGAGCCCTTGAAAAGCCGTCGAAAAAACAAAATGTGAAATTGTCTGTGTCAAACTCTTATCAAATATTATCTTTATACACTATTATACTGTCGGACTGAAAACATCTGTACAATAAACTTAACAAATTGACCATCTTTAAAATCTTTATGGCTTGTGTGGGGTCTGGGCACTTGAAAATGATTGGTTCGTTTTCATACAGTGTTGGGGCTGCCGAATTTGTTGTGCGAAATGTTTGACCGAAACGCTCGACCAACAAAAATGTTGGCCCAACTTGGGTGCTTAACTGTCCAGCAATGTTGGCTAACAATGTTTGTTTAACAATGTTTAGCCAGGGCAACATAGGCCAACATTGTTGCACGACTATGTTGTTCCGTTTAGCAGGGGCAAAATGTTTGACTGATGACAAACTTTCATCCGACATTTACTTGTGGAAAATGATGGGATGCTAAACAGGCCAAAAATGTTCGAACTTTTAGCTGGGCCTTAAACTAAACTTTCGACCATTGTTGGCCAACATTATTGATTAATATCTTTCAATATCGTTTTATAAAATCCTTTGGCTTGTCGGTTAAGAAAACTGTTGAGTTGTTTATTTTTTATTTAAATAAGATAAAAAAAAAAAAATATGGAAGACTGAAATCACCTGGTCACAATGTGATAATTATATGCATATGAGCTACATGTAGATTTGTGTCTCTGTTGCAAATGTTCCTACCTACCTATACCTGCCTAGGTACTTACTTATTTTTCTTTCAGCGAATTCTGTTCGCACTTTTAAAGTTGAAAGATCGCTATTCGGCGCGACTTTCTTTCTCCAGATTTCTGGTAAAAAATGCTCTTTAAAACGTGTAATAATGAAACAGAACACCATGGAAAGTGCTTTGTATGGGTTTTATTCGGTTGTCGACCCAATATTTTAAAAAGCGACCCTATTTCCTACACATTCATTATTTATTTATTTATCTGTTTTTGTTTTGTTTGTTTAATGTTTTTTAAATCAAAATGTTTGGAATGGATCGCCTTCCTTTTCCAGATTTCCCTGCAGCAGTTTCTACAGCCGCTATAATTTCAGTAGCAATATCATAAAAAGGAGCAGGCCAAATTATCTTGCTTTACCGTTTACAATAGATATGATTATGAGTACTAAACTACAACCTTCTCTTCACTAAATAAGATATTCCCAAGGATTCGTTGAACGTTTTAAGCTGTGTGTTTTACGCCGTAGTTTGCGTGATTAGTCTGATTTGCTGCAGAAAATAGAAATATAATCACCTTTTGCTTTTCAAAAGTAAAATACGAAAGAATTCGAAAGAACTTAAAAACGCTTCTGTCAAGTAGTTCAAACACAGCTTCCTTTGTATAATATATGAATAATAATTGCATCCGGAACTTGAAGATAACATTCCACCTAAACCATCAAATATTTAAGAACAATTTACCTCTCGGTCCATACTAGCAATCTGAGGCACCAAGATCATTAAGGCAAGAGGTAAATTTATCATGTTTTTATTTGCAAACTAATAATAGATATTCTAAACACACTTTCACTTCTTTCTCACCATTCACTTGTTTTCACTTAATGTTTGTTAAATTTTTCATATGAGTGGGCTGTTTTTCTTATCTTCGATGTCGTTAATATATTTTTATTTTATTATTGTTCATGTGATTATTATCATGTTTTGCATTCATGCACTTAAAGTATATTCTAAAAAGTCCTAGAAGTTAAGAAATAGATTATATTTATCTCTTCTCTTTTAGACCCACCTTCTTTTACGTCTCTACCAGAGAACAAAACAGTAACCCAGGGTAAATCGATAAGTTTGACTTGCGCTGCAAATGGTTTCTTAACACCAAACATTACCTGGTCAAGAATAGATGGCACCAAAATCAGACCTGGACAAATATCTCAAAACACATTAACAGTAACAGACGCAAGCAGGTCTGATGATGGGGGATACATCTGTACAGCAAGGATTGTTTTTGATATCAAACATGTTGACTACAGAATTATAGCAAATGCCTACGTAACGGTGAAATGTAAGTATTGAATAATAATATAAGATGAAGAATAGAATGTCTTCATTTACATATACAGGGGCTTAAAACGTAAGCTACACAGTGGTATTTGTATAAGAAAAGGATTCCATATTCCAGACTACCAACTTATTATTATTATTCTTTCAAATAAATCTATTGTCGGCCTTTATTGAGTCAAAAGCAAAAGAGGACATTTTACTTCGTATATTTTGTTTTTTTAGCAGTGCAAAAAAATGTAACACAACAAAAACAAAGAAACGTAAAAAAAAAGAGAAGGGCAAATTACTCTTTTCGATAAGAGTCTACTAGCCTGTAAGATATTATTTACCTTATGCTCTAGCAGCTTTTAATTAAAAAATGCCAGTATATAATACACTTAGAATAGATCAATTTACAGTTCCCTGTGCCATATTGAAAGGTAGCCCAAGCCTTTACATCAAAGAAAGGATAGAGTTGACCTTGCAATGATAGAGACTTGTGAATAATTGTTGAAGGTGATAATAAAAGTATCATTGCAAGGTCAACTTCATCCTCGCTTTGATGCAATGTCTTGGTTATCTTTCAAGCTGGCGCAGAGAACTGCAAATTGGTCCATTTGATAACTGAATTTTTAATGCTAAGATTATTTGTTTCAGACCAACCATCAATCCAACATTGGTTAGGTGATCAGATTGTTAATGAAACAGACTCTCTTCGTTTGATGTGTGCAGCAGATGGTAATCCATCACCAACCATCACGTGGACCAAATCACCAGGATCCATAATACCTCCGGGGAATGTTTACACAATCTCGTCAGTCAAGAGATCAGATGCAGGGACATACACATGTACAGCGATTAATGGAATAGGAAATGATGCCAAGAGTATGAAAGTTATAGTACAATGTGAGTCTGTCATACCATATCGCCGTAATGATTTACTAATCTGTTAAACAGGAAACAGTGCAATTTTAGTAAGTATTGTACACGCCTTACAGCATTCGCGCCTTCGAGCTAGACTTACTTGAACTATTTCAGTTGGAAACAAAAATAGCTGCAAAATTCGGGAGTGGGGGAGGATTATTTTGTGCATTTGATATATATTACACGAAGAAATCGCAATGAGGCAAATGAACAACATCAAATATTAAGTAAAAGCACTTGTTAAACGTTTATTCCTCCAGCGTACATTGGTATGCATGCACCTATTTCCAAAACGGTTGTCATGCGGAAAAAGGACATAGGACATGGGTCACTTAAAGACCCAAGTGCATTATGGACCTCAACATGTTTTCTTTAGCTCAATATCGAAACAAACGTTAAAGTACTCTTGCCAAAACAAACTGTTTTCAATAATCTGTGCTTTTTGGTTTTATTTCGTTTCTTCTTCATGGACTTTAATGCATACGCGGCACATTATACCTAAAATGTATTGGATTCTTGAAATTAATTTTTTGATTTTTAGTAATTTCCTTTTTGCTTAGTGAAATGAAGAAGACCTTGAGAATTTCAATCACATTTAATGTTATGCGCTTATCAGTAGTTTAACCGTAAAACACGTTTTTTTATTGTTGAAACGTAATACTAACTTATGATGTTTAAGTTGTAATAGTTTTTTTAATACAAAATGTATGTCACGTATCACTGACTATGGAATTAGAATAAAATACAACTTTTTGATTTACTGATGTTTGTGCAGTTTTATTTTAATAATTATTTAATTTAGCCGGCAGATGGATTATCACATACCATGCCTACTCTTTAATTAGTTGTATTTATTAGTAATTAAGTAGTTGTTCACACTCATTTCCTGCATTAAATTTTAGGAATGAAAACACAAAATGCATCCCTTCTTTTTCTCTTTTTATTTACTTGTTATTTTTATTTAATTTAATGGTTTATAAATTTTAACATATTTGTTCTTACTTTTCCCATAGATAAGCCAACCATTGAAAGAGCCCTTTCTACCAACAACGATAGTTCTTGGAACGGTAATACAATGACACTCAAATGTATCGCCAATGGACTACCTGCTCCAAATATCACGTGGTACAGACCTGGAGGCCAACAAATAACTTCTGGTGTGACAAATATCAATATTGGTAGTCACGTGACAATAACAACAACAGAAGAAAGTACAGACTACGGATCGTATAAGTGTCGAGCTAAGAACGTTGCTGGCAATGACGTACATCTTATCAATGTAACACAGCTTTGTAAGTGGACGTTTTTTAAATCAATTACAATAAGAGAAAAATATTATTAAAACACATTTAAAGTTCATTTGAACGTTATAAATATATTTTTGAAAGCCAGCCTCATATGCCACTAACTGAATTGTAAGCCAACTTGGTTATAGGCCAACCAGTCGTCTAATTAGCAAAAACGTCCTCCCAGTTCAAGATAGTATAAAGAAACATCAATTATATACATAATTTACAAGATACGGCAGCATCTAATCTACTTTTATCAAGTATTCTACACGGTTTCATTACTGTATTGAAGACATTCCTGATGAAGATGACACAGCGGTACTCGATATGTATTTCTGAACGAATGTTTTCATACACTTTGTAAGCCCACTCAAAACTCCTTATGAAGTTGAATAAGCCCAGGTCTTATAACCAGAATTTTACGGTACTCTAAATTTAAAATACGTCAACATTGAATTTCGTGATTAAATAGAAAAGTTACAATAGCAGTAATCTGTATACCTCAAATATCTTCCTCTCTATTTGATTTTGATTTTCCATACCATCTTGATAAATTTATTCTACCATCTATTGCTGAGTCAAAGCTTTCAATGGTGACGCAAACATAAGCAAAACAGCATACGCATGCAAACTCAGTAATTTTTGGTAATGCTTGTCTGGGCGTGTACTAACTAAATTTGTGCATGTTATAGCGCGTTTATGCCATATTGCAGAACAATTTCATTTTTTTATTTGTATCTTAAAGAATGAATAATATACTACAGTTTAAGCGAATCAATAAATAAGGACAACAAGTCTGATCTTGTATGCTAATTTTGAAACAATTTACCTTTAAGTTCCACCAGATTCTCCTAACATCACCATGACTGAAGAGGATATAGAAGCATCATCTATAACTGTGAAGTGGGCCAAACCTGGTTATGATGGTGGAAGTCCTGTTATTGGTTACAAAGTACAAATCAACACGAAACCACCAAAAGAGAAAAACACGTCAAACACTCACATTACTATTTCTGGATTGACAAAGAATACTAAGTACGAAGTTAAAGTGTTTGCAGGAAATGTTGTTGGTTATGGAAATTCATCGATAAAGAATATAACCACTAAGAAAGAAGGTACAGTTATGATAATTGTGAAATTCAAGTTTGTGGTTAATTGCGTTTTAGTTGTTGAGAGTGACTACTTCTAACCTTCAAACCATTTTCATTTGCTTATTATGACGTAAGGAACTATGCCAGACACTGTTTAATGATATCCAGGATATTTTGATTATGATATTAATAAAAATAAATGTAGACAATCATTTCTTGCTTTTGATTAAAAAAATTATAACAATAATGTTAATGATTTCTAAACAAGGCGCAATCATGACCCATCATATACTTATTCTTGGTACTTGTTTTTTAGGTCCACCATCTTCACCTGATCTTGAACTTAAAATAAATCAGACGTCAAGAACGTTGTACTGGGAAAAACCAGACGAGAATGGCGGTGAAATCACAAAATATACAATCTACAAGAGGGTCATCCTTCAAGGTGGGGAGGAACACAATTGGACATTTGTTCACGTCACTACCATTTCTGAATTAAAGTACAAGATAAATATAGACAGTCTCCAGCCTGGAAATACGTATAGTTTTATAGTGACTGCAACTAACGAGCATGGTGAAAGTACAAAAGACAAGAGCAAGGCAAAGGACATAAGGATTCCAAAAACTACAACACCAACGGCAACGTCGACTACTACAGTTATTGGTATGTAAATAAATGTACAGAATTGTAACAAATAAATATACATAATGCATTGTTTTTGTTTTGTTTTTGGATTGCTGCAATAGCATTATCGATTGTTTACCTTTTTTCTTTATTTATTTTCTTCATTAAGGCTCTTTATATATGAATTTAAGAAAAAAACGCCTTCATTTTATTGAGGGTACAGAGCACAATAAAATAAATTAAACGATGATTTAACTAAAATAATATCTATATTTTAGCAACAGCACCCGCTCTGTTTTCCTTGTCGTAAAATCAGTAATAACAGAATAATCTAGTTTATTGCATTCGTATAGAACTTTTATTAATTCACACGAATTATTAAATACAAAAAAAAGTTATAATTTAAAAAATAAATAAGAAATAAATTTACAAGGTAACATAGTAAGTACAAGTACACCGAAGGGAAAGACATTTGATAGACGTGTGAAGTGGCTAAAGTAGTGTCAATCTAACAATCTTAAAGTAGTGTCAAATTAACAATATTAATTTATATTCTCAATGCTCATAAACTTGTTGCGAAACGCAATAGAAATAAAGTTCTTGACATGTTTTATGTATTCATCGACATGCATGAATTTTTTAGTATAATATATTAATTATGTCATTTACATGTTTTTGTTTAACTCAGTTCCAGGTAAAAAAGGACGTAAAGATGGCACCGAGAGTACCAGCCCTATCGTAATAGCAGGTGCTGTTGGTGCAGTTGTGCTGTTTTTAATAGCTGCAATAATAGCGGTTATAATTCTGAGAAAGAAAAATATACTACAATTAGGTAATTTTAGAATTGTGCTCATTTGTTAGTTCCTTAGTTAGTTTTTGTTTTAGAATCTTGTCCATAGTATTATTTAGAACTACAATGGATTATAAGTGAAATAAATGTGTAAAGAAATAGAAACCAGCAACTGTATTGCAGGTCATCATAAAAAAGGTTTAAAGACGAATAATGAAAAAGAGAACCAAAAGCACAGAGATAAAATTAAAGATATTTAACTTAATTAACTGAACCTCGCTAAGTTTTGGAAACCAGGCGTTTTAAACAAAAGACAAACTCACGTAATTTGTTTTTAATTAATGATGTAGCTTCAATATCAGTATCAAATAAAGGTATATATTGCTTATTTTATAATTGGCTTTTTAAATTTATAATGTGCTTTAGATTTGGCATGACCTATCATCAAAATATCTGATTGTCAATTAATTACGTTTTCCTTTATCCTTCTCAGGTATAAGAAAAAGGTCAAGAAACGACAGGTGAGTTGATTCATAAAAGACAAATTGTTGAAGTAATAAGCACTATATCGATACACTATATAACTTAGCTCAGTCAGTTACGTGTGCTCAAATGCAATATTTCTTGTCCTGACTACGCCGTGAACAATTGTCTGAGATTCACCTTCGTCAGGAAAATTTTATTGCCGTAGGACAAATGATCTGGGGCGTCCTTCATGTTTATTGTTTAAAAAAGAAACATTGAGAAAGTTTGAATGTCTTTTTGTTAGAATCTTCTAATTCTGTACATATATGTGATAATTCACTATACTATTGATAAACAGTTATCGTTAAAATATATTATTGCAATGTTATTTTCAGAGCTTCTTACCATAATGATATTGATCCTGACTCTGTAACCCACCATGCAGCTGTTATCAGTCTTGGTAATGAAGCAGAAGGTGAAATACCGACCTACGCTGCTGTAGACATGACAAAGAAAAAGAAAAAGGGAGCAGAGAATGACATACCAACCTATGCAGCAGTTGACAAGAGCAAGAAAAAGGTATACCTACCAAATTATTTGTTTTTGAGAGCTACAGTCGTTACCAAAAGTATTGGCACGATTTAATATTTGTGTGTCTTAAAAATTACACATCAAAACAAAATTCCAATATTTAACCACTTTATATTTTTGACTGACAAGAGAGAGACAAACCAATTCGGGGTGGGGAGGGGCTCGTTAAGAAAAGGCTGCGTAAAACCAGGGAGGTGTGAGGGAAAAACTACGTGTTTTTTTTATGGTGGCTAAGATGGTATGGGAAAAACTCCATAGCACTCAGTTGATGTAATGTATTCATAACATATATTGTATTCTTTTGTCATCCTATCTATTGTATAACGTGTGATTGATTGTATTTTTATGAATAGATTACATCAAGTGCTTGCTATGTAGGCTCTCCCAAGATAGTATAGGATAAGGAAGAAAGGAAGGAAAAAAAGGAAAAAAATAAAGAAATATGGTCTTACCAATTATCACTTTTTAGCATTCCAGCTTATAATAACTCGTCTTCTGTCTCTCTTCAGCGCCCAGGAGAGATCATATATGCAGACCTGGCTGACTTTAATGCCCCTGGTACATCTGCTGCAGCTGAAGCACCTCGTCCAATCGCTTATACAAGCACTGACTATGCCGATATTAGTCAATTCCAAAAGCAGGATGAGCCAGAGCCCACGTATGCTAACTTTCCAGGCCGTAACGATAATTTCTCGAAAGTTCAGCGAATGTGATTAGCGCTTTATGAAAATCTGCTGAAATTGAAGAAGACGCCTGTTACCTCAAGGACTGCAATGCCACATTGGTTACATGAGTATCCTACTGTCCCTTGCTGCTTATTAATTGATCGCTTCCTTTTTATTTTAATTTACTTCCTATCTACTCTAACTGTCAATGTTATGCTTCTAAGCTCATTGTGTAATTTTGAACAACTTTCAAGCCTTGACAACTGTCAATGAAAGGGGCTTCATTCTATAAAACCTTTTTTTACATTTATTACATCTGCCAGGGTAAGCGGAATCACGGTTGTCCTGTCGTTTAGAACCAGATTACTTACAACACATGATCATACATTTCCTACAATAATTGGATTGTTTTCTTAAATCTACTGATATATGAAATGTTAGCACAAGTTACACTCTTAATCAACTGTAACCAAGGTGTAGCTTAAACTGGTATTAAACAAGCGATCGCTGATTCATTTTTAGTTATTTATTTTCTTGAACATTTCACATGGTTGAAATAGACAATTTTGCTACACAATTCAATCTGCTCCAAACATATATTTTTTGCATTATAATAACGAGAATAATCAAAATCCAAAAAGTTAGTTTTATTTATAAATTAAGAGGAGATTTATTACAAGCTTGCGTAATGACCGCCAAAGCTAATAAGGCTTGAAACTTCGTTTTGTGCCAAGAAGGAACTGTGTTTATTAAAGAGTTCACATGTTTTCCAAACTTTTTTAGCCGTTTAAATTGGAATGTTAATACAATGCAAAAACTGCAAACAAATACTAGTAGCAAATACTAGCCCACTTAGATCCATAATTCTTGGTTTGCAATCATTCCCAAGAGAATTTGAAAACAAAGACATGGCGGCCATGTTGGCACCATAAACAAATAAAAGCTAAAGAGAAATCGTTTGTTAACGTCTTCCAACATGGCGGCTATGACGTCACGTGCAAACGAAGAATAACTATACTAGCTGTCTTGGAATGATTTACCTCAAAGTCTTATAAAAAATCCAGAAAATTACTACTGCAATGCAAAAACCGCTTTTATCAATGAGTTATCATTGTTTGTAAACATTTTTGGTCAATTAAAGTTAGATCTGAGTGTTAATCCAAAGCGAAAACTAGAATCAGAAAATGTCAACACTTGTATTGTTCCGGGTATCATTGTACGCCATTTCAGCTGATGTTATTCAGTGACATGCCTCAAATTAAAAAAAAATCGAGAAACGACTTTGTGAACTTTTGTGATCGGTTAAGATAAAGTGGAGCGTTAATCCAGAGCGCGAAAACTGGAATCACAAACTGCTCGGCACTTTTGGTTTTTGGTGCTTTTCTCAGAT
>JAUUIK010012454.1:0-10419 GCA_032270385.1 Urticina crassicornis | reverse complement strand
CGTCGCCCAACCCCCGCCCACCCCCCCCGCCCACCCCCCCCCCCCCCCCTTGTATATATATATATATATGAATATATGTGGTATTCATTTGTACTTGTTTATATTTATAAAACTAGATGAGCGCCATCAAAAGGAGGTTGAAACAGCCTGGGACTTCAATGATGACGACGGTGGTAGCCTGAACTCTTTGGATAGCTATTAGTTCATACATAGGTGTATGGAACAAATGAAGAGGATCATAAAAATCTCTATACAAACTTTACCTGACACACTTCCATTTCTAAATTTGGTTAACTTTTAATAAATTAAAATGTCATGTGGTAATTAATGCTATATTGTAATAACTGAATGTAGTTAATGCAGTGACAGGACCTGGGGGCTTAATTCCCATGTAGCATATCCTGTTGACACATGCTGCTGGATATAGCATGGTTTTTAAGGCCTGCAGTGTCATCTCATGTTTATAGTTTTTAGGCTGGTTGTCTTAAATAGGGCAAAGATATATTTAGGGGATAATCTTGAATAAGGCTGGAAAATTTTGAATTTAAATAGCTAGATTTGAGATACCATACAGCACCACCTGAGTTCCTATCTAGCTACTCTAGAGTACAGTTACATCAACCATTGATGTCCATATGTGTAAATAAAATAAAAAGATCAATAGTTAAATATAAGTTTTTAAATAATTAGGAAGTGTGCATATATGGTAATTGTATGTCTGCAGTTGTGTTGATAATCAGTTTGTCTGTATCATTTTACAGTATCACTATATAATTAAGAGAGTTTCAAACAAGGTAAAAATAGATGAACCTGCAGAGCTACATATATATAAATGTACTTGAATGTATGTTCATACATTTCAATCTCTCATTGTAGACACAAGTGTTTGAATGGAAAATGTATTTATAAATGTAAATGTAAATGTATGTGCATAAATATTATGATGGGAATATCATTTAGGATGATCTGCACACCTCCCTATTCAAAACATAGCTTGCTGCAAACTCTGGGAAAACCTGCACACATTTTGCCATGTTGATAATTGTCTACCCTTCATGGATGTCTATCTCTTGTTGGTCTTCCTGTGGTTATCCGAGCAATCCTCTCCCTTTACCACAGGAAGCCCAACCAAAAAGAGTCTATGAAAATGCCCACATGCAGAGAAGGCTGGGAATAAGGTTAACGTTGGGTTGTTATATATAATATTATTAACAAGAGAGAGTTTGACTTAAACCTGTTATTAAGGCTCGCAATAAAGACTTTAAAAAATTAACTGGTATCATGATGTTTTGTTAAAAACCTTAAGTAAAGGTTCCAGATCAGTCTGAGGGACATACTGGTATTTATATATTTTTCCCTCGAGCTTCACCCACTGGAATTCAATACATCAAAACAAATGAATGAATCATGATAAGAAAATATAAGAAAATTACAAATTGCTTCTACCCCTCCCCTGAAGGTATAATTTTGTATGCACCATCGCATACCAATGTTGCCGTGGGCTCATGTCCGCCATTGTTCAAGTGCGGACGCCTTGCCATGTGATTAATGGAAGTGTAAAGAGAAAAGGACTTTACGTCCTCAGAAGACGCTAACTCCTCATTAGATCTTGGGCTAAGTATCATGCTTACATGCAACAAAGAATCTTTCCATAGTATTGTATAAAGAAATTGGATAAAACTTGGTGAAAAATGGTAAAAAGAAAGCGTGAAAGTCAAGGGTCGAGTGCTGTTGTGGATTCTGGCGCGAAAAGATCAGAAGAAAACCCTGAACAAGAAGGCAGTACTTCTGCTGTTGGAAGGGAAAGAAAACGAAGAAAGCTTTCTTCTACAAAGAGTAGCGACCCGGTTAGTGTAGAAAAGAGTTGGATTACCTATTTACGAGCTCTTGTTTTACTACGACTTGAGGCTTAAAAATATCCAACTCGAACTCTTATATCACATTCTACGATCACTAATAATAGTAAACTCATCAAATTACATGTCGTAACAGCTTGTAGTAGCGCTACAAATTGCTATGATGAGAAAGAAGCTATTTATTTTGGTGTACTTAAGTTTTTCATAGTTTTTTTGTACTTTGATATGGTTTCTGGACCACAACGCACCTCCCAGAATGTACTAACCTTATCCATTTTTTTTTATCTACATAAACTATAAGTGGATATGTTAACTTAAAATCATTTTGTCTTTTCATAATCCGGATTTCTTACTTGATTTCTAATTTTCTCAATAGATAACCAGTAAGAATTTCCATTTTCTCAAATAATTTTGATATTGTTTCAATGTTTTTGTTTTAAAAATAAGAGCATCTGTATGAAAATTCACAGATGTTAGAAAAAGTCTTTTGTGTACAATAGACTTACTGTATGTATTTTACTACAGGCTGACATTTGTGCTGAGTTATATGAGATAATACGCAATTACAGGACAGATGATGGCAGAGTGTTGTGTGAATCATTAATCAGGGTCCCCAAAAGAAGGTAATTTTCTTAGATTAATATTTTCAGTCAGGATTTTAACTGGTTCATATGTAATATATACAATATTCGCGTCCGATCTGGATGGGCATTTACAAGCTCTCGCTGCACTTATCAAACGACTAGACATAAAGAGTCATGTTTTTCAGTTAGTTTGGAAATAGAACCTGGTTCGAACGAGAAAAATGCAGCCAAAGTTTTTGTAAAT
Source organism: Urticina crassicornis (assembly GCA_032270385.1). NCBI lineage: Eukaryota > Metazoa > Cnidaria > Anthozoa > Actiniaria > Actiniidae > Urticina > Urticina crassicornis. The sequence continues at coordinate 7,735 of JAUUIK010012454.1, read as the reverse complement.
TAGGCTAATTCTGTATCATGACTTACAAACTCTTTTCATGGTCATGATTTCTATTGTGTTTGCATCATTAATTATTCATGAGTTTGATAAAGAACAAATAACAACATAATTTGTCCAGTCAGTTTGCTGATTTATGAGAAATTTCATCGGACATTTCATCACAATCTAAATCACCCAAGCTGCTCTTCACAAATTGTTAGGGGGTGGGGTATGAGTGAATTTATCCCTACCCTAACCCCCATAAAAGTTACCCAATCCAAAGATTTCCAATAATAATATTTACCAGTATATTTCTTATGACACCATGACACATGCATCATTTTGATTTAAGAGATGTATCGTAATATATAATATGATTATTACAATCTTAGGAGCAGTCCAGAGTATTATGAAGTTGTTTCATGTCCTATTGATTTGTTAAAAATACAGGTATGTGATAAATAGTGATTCAGCTTATTTGTTTTTTTAGTCCAATCAGTCCTTGTCTAATGCATTCAGTGTATGACTTAAAAATTCTAACCAAGAATTCACTCACTCGCTCACTTATGAATCATTTCTGTTACTCTACATTTTGCAGCAACGATTAAAAACAGATGAATATGAGGATGTGGAGACATTCAGCCAGGATGTTGAGCTTCTGCTTGAGAATGCCATGAAATTCTACAAACCAGATTCACAAGAATTCAAAGATGCAGAAGAATTAAAAGACATTTTTGAGGAGAAAAGGGAGTTACTTATTAGTAAGAAAGATGAAGATGAGTCAGACAATGCTATTGAGGGTTTGGTAAGACTGCAATAATTAATTGATTTAATACAAATATATTTGTAAATTGTTTTTTTGTGGATATGTGTACATAGTACGGTTTGTTATGTAATCAATCATTTCAGGCTAAACCAGTGTTCGAGCCAGACTGCGCTATTGTGACATTTCCTCAAGAAAATATATTTTGTCCCTCTAAAAGTATAGTAAAGGGTCAATTTGTCCCTTAGTTCCCGCATCAATATTTTGGCTTTTTTTCTGTTATGTTGCCTGTGTTTTTTTCCTGTTGGGTTGCCTGTGGTTTCCACTGCGCACGTGTTTAACCAGTCCATGTGCTTACCGAAGCATTTTATTATGTCTCGCAAACGTATTCGATTTATTTTGTCAATGTGTGATTAAACACCATGCTAAAACAAAAAGGAGTTTTAATTATATTCAATTTATTCTAACTCTTACAATGTATTTAATCAATAATTTTTAGAAGCAAGAATCACGACCCCATTTCAAAAAAGTAGACCCCCAAGAAAAAGTATCAAGGAACAGTATTGGTTTAAAATGACCCTCTCCTGAAAATCCTGGCTCAAACACTGCTAAACTGTATTCCATTCCATGTTACCCTTATAAATCTTAACCCAATTTCAATCTGCCATTTGGGACTGCTAGACTGCTCTAAGTGTTTGGTTTCATCTTAAGCTGATCTTGAGGAAAGTGTACCATGTATGTTCTAATATTTTATTGGGTTTGTTTTCTTATTCAAGGAGGAAGAGGAGTGTGATGAAGACAAGGGAAGTGACACTGGGTCTGTAAGCAAGGACAAATCTGATAAGAAAGGAAAGGCTAGAAACAAGCAAACCAAGAAAACATCTGGTACAATAATTTATATGTACTTCTAATTACCATTGTGATTTAAAGTTGGTGTTTTTTATTCATTTTTACCTCAATTATTTTAAGTTGTATATTTTCTCATACTTTTTCATTTCCATTTTCATGAATATGCTTTCCCTCCCATTTCTTTCCCTCTTACGTTCCTTTATCCCCTAGAGCATCCTAGTTTATAGCCATAACAATCAAATCCTGAATTTGTCTTTTTTTCCCCAGGTGATGATGATGATGTTGAATCATCATCAACAGAGGGGGATTTGTCAAACATGCAGTTTTTTGAAGATATGGTTGGAGCTGTTCTTGAACAAAAAGATAGTCATGGAAGGATAATCTGTGAGCTCTTTAAGCGGCTTCCTCCAAAAGATGTGAGTGAAATAACCCTCAAATTATACCTTAAATATTATATTATTTAATTATACCTTAAATATTATACCTTTAAATATTATACCTTAAGTATTTACATTGGATAACAGTGATACAAATAAGCAAATAAACAATTCCCTTAATAAAATCCCTAACGTCAGTTCCTAACATTTTTGAAATACAGTTACAGAACAAAAGTGCTGAAAAAATAGCATAAAATTATGAGTATTGTTCGAGATTGTACAATTAATTATTCTTGGTTCACAATAATTCCTAAAGGAACAGTGTATCACAGGGCTTTCAGAATAAGCCGGCGGAGCTCCGGCAGTTGCTTCGATGTTAACCTACTTTTAACCTACTTCCAGCTACTTTTTCTTTTCTATAAAAGCAGGCAAGGAACCTTCAGTTCCGATCTGATTATCGGATCACAGCCAGCTACTTCAGACTTATGACCACCTACTCCAAAACATTCTGAAAGCCCTGTATCATAGTATAATTTTGATTGATATAACAAAACACACTTAATAAATGTTGTCAATCAACATGGTTTCAAGGATGTCACCAGCTAACCAAGAAGTTTATATCTTTAAGCAAGATACCAAAATCATATTTTAGCTCATTCTAATAATTGTTGAATTCACTTTATTTAGCTTTACCCGGAGTACTATGAAGTCATCCATGAACCCATTGATATCAAGATTATCTGCACAAGAGTCAGGGTATGTGCATCTCGTACTTGGTTACTGGTATATCAATTGTATGTTTATTGTTGCTATTGTAGAAACACATGATATATATATATGTAAATGGTATAGTTTCTGTCTTACTGCATTATAGAGTCATTACTACTCCACCATAGAGGACTTGGAAAAGGACTTACAGTTAATGGTTAAAAATGCACACACCTTCAATGAACCAGGATCACAAGTCTATAAGGTACACTTTACAGTAACAGTTCATGAGTTATGCATATGATATTTAATGATGTCTTTGCTGTTATTTGTAACCTGGTTTGTCGTCATTCTTGTAGGATGCATCAACAATCAAGAAATTGATCCAGACTAAGAAGGCAGAAATAGACCATACTGTAATGGGTGCTAAGTCGAGCTCCAGACTGAAGTTAGTGCAGCAGCATATCAAGGCCCAGCTAAACATTTGAACATTGTTTGTTCCAACGATGTTTAACACCCCATATTGGACAATGCTGTACCAACATTTTTGTCATGGCTAAATGGAACAACAATGTTGGCATGTTAGATGGGCCTTAAAGCTCTAGATACTGTTATATAACACATTTGCTGTTACATATTGGGGTCACTATTATCAAAGATTGATCAAAGAAAACGTCCATAATATGTGGGTATCCCATACTAAAGTAATATGATTCATTTTGTAGAGCACGACGTAGCACAGGTCATTTTAGTTCAGCTGTTTCTGCTCTATTAGAAGAAGAAGATGATCAGGCCATGTACCAAACAGATCCCTCAGCACAAGAAGAACAGCAATATGGATATGAAGACAGTGTGCAAGGTGTGTGCCATATCCTTGCCTGATAAACATATTGTCATAGTGACAACTCTTTGAATGTTAGGGTGAAATTTTGATATTTCAATATACTGATAATTCCTAATTTAGGGAAAAGAATGTAAAGTAGCTTTGTTTACTGCTGTTTCTGATGAAACACGACCATCTACAGTCAGAGCCAACTTTGTACATTGCAATATAAAGCAATCATTTTCATTGATTTATATGATTGATGGCTCTCTATTGTAATACACAAACTTGGCTCTGACTCTGTAGATGGTCACATTTCATAGGAAACAGCAGTAACGTCAGGAGTTCCTTAAGCTGCTGTTACGCTTGCCAATGTTTGTGCAACTTGTCTCACAATTTTATTGCCAATCCTTATTGTCTTGTTTAAGTCATTGTTTGTGATGATTACTTAGTAATTGACTGATAAAGTTTAATTCCTCAAAGGTGAAGAAGATGCTGGTGGTGATGACGACTCTGATAATCCATTAATGATGTTGTTCAACGAGATCTACAAGTACACAGATGTTACAGGAAGACCTATGATTGAACCCTTTCTTAGACTTCCATCACGCAGGTAAATATCAACACTTGTGACATGAAATGATTGTCAATTTTTGCATCTTACAATGAATCACAATTTTTTTAAATGCCAACTACCACAACTTCTTCTCTTCCAGAGCATATCCCGATTATTATGAAGTCATTAAGAAGCCAATAGCTATGATGAAAATCAGATCACAAATAAAGGTATACTGAAAATTCAAAAAATGATATTAAAAATAAACAAAATATTAAGTCTTCCTGTAATTGTTCAAGTAATCGCCCTGATTAAACTACTGTACTATTCCAGGGCTTTCAGAATAAACTGGCGGCCGGCGGAGCTACGGCAGTTGCTTCGATGTCAAGCGGCGCCTACTTTTTCTTTTCTATAAAAGCAGGCAAGGAACCTTCAGTTCTTTTTATCGGAGCCAGCCAGCTACTTCAGACTTATGACCACCTACTCCAAAACATTCTGAAAGCCCTGTATTCGGTCTCAAACAACTTTTAGTACTAATAATGGTGTCATGTACTAAACATATGGACACCCCTCTCAAAGTACAAAGTATTAGGAGTAATTGAACAGTATTGAATTAACCTTTAAAGGTGTAACAGAAACATTGTCTTGGATGCAGGGAAAAGAACTTAAATAACTGAATGTTTTCTGTTGTTTATTCTAGAGTGGTTTCTATGAGACCATTGAGGTACTTGACAGTGACATACAGCTGTGCTTTAGCAATGCGCAGACATACAATGAACCCAACTCCATGCTGTACAAGGTAAACTATTACATTTCTAATGCTGGTAATCTATTAGGTTTCTAATGCCCATTTTGAATAGGACTTTTAAGTTGTGGCATATTTTTTCTTTCAAGTACAAAAAAAGACCCCTTAAATAAAACAGAAATTTGTATTTTAACTATGATAACCAGATGTACGAACAGCAAATCTTTTGATGAAGGAAAATATCTTAACAGGACCAATTTTTTTATTTGGACCATCAAGTCTTTTTTTGCATGAATGATGTCACTACTGTAATGGTTATAATTCCTTTAGTTAAATGTATTTAAATACTAATATGCCTAGGGTAGTTCCATATCATTTAGGAGATCGTATTCTCATCATTGTATGTATTTTGTAGGATGCAGAGAGGATGCTTGAACAAGTCAGAAAGAAAAAAGCTGAGATCTTAAAAATGATTGAGGAAAAAGGCATCAATCTGGAAGACTTTCTAAAGGTAAAGCCAGTACCTTTTACATCACTGTACAAGACTTCATGTCTATTCTACATTTCTTTTATTTGAAACCTTGAAGGACGTTAAAATGAAAGTAGTCCCCAGTCCCATTTTTGCTTTTAAACTTTTACCACAGGAATCCCAAACCACTGAGTTTGGCCCGAGAGAATAGTGTACATACTAATTTTCATGGTAGCCATTATTGGTATGTCTGTAAACCTCCCTCCCACTCCTGAAAGTGAGCCAAAGAACTGTTGAAATCACTATTTATTTCAATAACCTCTTAGTAACAAATCGTACATCAATTATCTTTAAGAAAAAGAAAAAGTTAAAAAAGTCATTGGATCCATCAGACAGCCAGAGCATAGAAGAAAGCTTTGAATTAGCCAAACCTGTTGAACCAGAAATAAAACAAATGAAAGAGATGAAAAAGAAGAAAAAAGTAACAGCGGATGGGAAGGAAAAACCAAAAAAAAGGAAAGGCGAAGAGGTAGATCCACTGGTGCTGAAGAAGAGAATGAGACAGTTATCTAAAGCTGTTACTAACTACCAGGTAGTTGGATCTCAGAGCATAAATATATACTGAAAGTAACATTATGACTCAAAATTGATTGAACTTCTACAAAATTTGCTGGAACTTGAATATGGAGGAAATGATGATGTAATTTGCGTCATAGTGTGTAAGGTGGTGACGGTTGCCTGCCGTCATATACCACCCCACATCTATGAAGACAGCATACACATACTGATCCTACTATGTCTTGTTTTCCTTCTGTTATTTCTGCATTCAGCTACTCTGGCCAAGTAGCTCGGAAATCTCCACCTAGTCAAGATTCTTTTCAAGACATCTTAAGATTTTAATCTAGATATGCTATCAAATAATTGCATGTACATGAACTATTTAAAATGTATCCTTTTCATTCCATTGGATTTAACCAACTATGTTTTTCTTATCATGTAGGATGAGAGTGGTAGATATCTATCTGCAATCTTTATGGACTTGCCATCATCTGAGGTAATGATTTGACAGTTTACCTGTACTGTTCTCTGGGAATAAACACCTTTGTTTACAGTGTTCAATTTACCTTTATCCATCATTCTTTATGGTATTGAACACTAGTGCAGCCAATACTAGTTTACTCACAAGTTATATTTTCTACCCTAAAAGGCCATTACTTATTGATACATGTTGGGTTATGTTCCCAGGAATATCCAGATTACTACAAAGTTATATCAGAGCCTGTATGCCTGAGTCAAATAGAGGCGAACATCAAGGATAATAAGGTGAATACATATAAGTGTGATTAACACACACACTGATGAGGAAGTGATGATGTAATTTGCGTCATAGTGTGTAAGGTGGTGACGGTTGCCTGCCGTCATATACCACCCCACATCTATGAAGACAGCATACACATACTGATCCTACTAGATATATATTTGTTACGCTTAAAATTTAAAGTTGGGGTGTAAAGTTATGACAGTAGTGGTATATACCATGTATATTCAGAATCGCCTTAATTGTTTGTTTGTAATTATTTCAGTACTTAGCAGAAGAGGAACTTTTGCTGGACTTTGAAGTAATGTTTGATAATGCCAGATACTATAATGAAGAGGACTCACAAGTATATCAGGTATATCAAACATTATAGACCTTTCCTGAATTGTGCTTGAATGGCTGTGAACAGTTGTTTCGTGTCTAGGTTGAACTTGATGATTACATGCATTACTGTACACTACATTGTACTTGGTTCAATTGTTTGTGGTCATAAAAGCCAAATTTGGCAAAGGTCTATGATCTATATATTTTTAGTGGCAGGGCAGATACCCAGGAAGGTCATGATATATAATAATAATTTGGAGGGCTAATCATCCTTCCTCGCAGCATATGCTGAATTACGAAGGACACAGCTCAACATGGTCGAATCGAAGACATGTAAAGGTGCACTATGCTGCCACCATATGACTCATATCTGATCACGGAGCACAGCTAAGATCGAATGTATGGGCTGATTTCCAGCAAGATCAATGCTGATTACAAATTATCAAAACAAATGATTTAACTTGAGATATCTGGTTCAACAGGATGCTTGTATTCTTGAGAAAGTTTTAAAAAAGAAAAAGAAGTCTCTAGGCCCTATACAGCCTGGTAAGTCTGAAAAACCTCTTTGAGTATTTGAATCTTCTCTGTCCTAACACCATATACTGATAGTAATATTTTTACCACGACTGTTGAGAATTTCGCTTTCTGATTGGTTGATTAACTGTGGTAAATAAGAGTCCATACCACGGCATTGCGTGATCGCTCGCGCACGGCCGGCGCGTGCTTGAATCACAAGTCTTTTAAGGGTTTCCGATCAACTATTTTCAGTTGTTGTCGTTGCAAAAAACAGATTTCCAGTGGTTTTCCGTGGTGTGGACTCTTAT
>JAUUIK010012009.1:0-10429 GCA_032270385.1 Urticina crassicornis | reverse complement strand
GTATAGCTATAGAGCAAGGACTTAAGGGGAGTCATCGTAAAGAGAAACGTTATGCGTTATGGGATCCTGATGATGATACTGATGATACTGATGATGATGATGATGATACTGATGATGATACTGATGATGATGATGATGATGATACTGATGATGATGATGATGATACTGATGATGATGATACTGATGGTGATGATGATGAAAACAACACCAACGCTCAGGAGAAAGGTCAAGGGAACGAAGAGTACATATCGTCAAAAGGAAGAAGGATACGCCCACCCAAGAGATATGGAGATTGGACTGAGTGAGGAGGGATGTTGTGAATAGAAATGAACAATAGAACAATAAGTGTGAACGATAATGAGAGTATGCGAGGAATGTCAGATTGAATATAAATGTATGTAGATTTTGAAATATTAAATATGTTGAAACGAGAACATGGTGAATCGGTGAAGGTTTATAACATGGTTGATGGCTAATATATTGATACTGATTGTTGTGGGTGGATGGCTCGGTGGTTGATGTTGTGATGTTGTACTGATTGTTGTGGTGCATGGCTTGTTGTAGATGTTGTTTAAATAATGAAACAAGATAAAGTGAATGATATAGGATAACGTTACTAGATAATGTGGATGGTGTTCATGTATGGTATTTTAAATGAGTAATATAAAGAATGGTAAAGCCGTATCTCAAACCTTTTTATGACAACAATATTAATTCCTAATCTTTGTAGAACACCTGGACTCATGTTGGATTTCACATCCCAATACTTCTCAGTTCAACGTCAGTGGTCATCCCTCTCTCTCAATGAATGTAATATCCAATGACCGGAAAAACTCATTACCAATTGGATTGATGATTACTGGCAAGAAGTTTGATGAGGTTACCGTCCTTAACGTGGCATATGCATATGAAAAGCTGAGAGACAGCAAGGGCAGATCCAGCCAAAATTTGAGGGGGGGACGAATTAAATTTTAGGGGGGTCCCCCCCCCCCCCTGGATCCGCCCTTGGACAGCCAGAAGCCCTCCGATAACTAATATTCTTTTTTCTTCAATATTGAATTCCGTTTTTCAGCTCTGTCGGGATTCCTATAATGTAGACTGGATTCCTATGTAGTCTTGATTTCGGTCCATAACACGGATTCTGGATTCAAAGTTCCGCAGATTCCTTAAGTGAGGCAAATCCTTTATCAACCGATTGGATATTTATATTTTATCTTTATATGCTTTTACTCATAAGCATTCCTGAATTTCGAATTTCAGCCGTCCCAACTGACACTCCAGCTTGAATTTCAGCCGCCGCCTGAACCTCCGCGAGTAACTGAGGACAGCAAGTTGGGACGGCTGAAATTCGGACTAGCATTGGTTTTGAAATTTAGTGCTTGAAACAATGAAGTAAATAAGTGAATGGAGCTTTTGCACGATCACGTGAAGGCAGCCATGTTGGATGGCAGAACAATAGAATCTATTCCCCCTGAGGAATTGAATTCATTCTCATGTAAAAATATCTTGTTCCTGCCATCCAACATGACTGCCATCACGCGTTGATCGTGCAAAACCTCTATTGACGTCCCTGCCATCCAATATGGCTGCCGTCACGTGATTATGCAAAACCTCTATAGTTTATCAATAACACAAGTGACAAAAGTGTATTCTTTTAAGTTTATTAAGTAAAACAGTCAAACTTGATTGATTTCTTTGATTGATGGCTATAATATGATTACTATATGCATTACAGGGTTATCTGACACACGGCTTCAAATTCTTCATATTTTACAAATCCCCTCTTGAAATTCAACATTAATATGAACGTGTTTATATATATATCCTTGTTTGTTTAATTATTTTGATAAAATAAGAGACATTGCTTTAGCCTAATTCGTATCGTACGGCCGTGATGAGGAAGAATACCCGAAATTAAGGTTGCGAGAAGGGCATGGAATCGACTCCAATATAAAAAAAAAATATAGCAAGATTGATATCGAATTCAAGCCCTACTCAGTAACCATATTTGGCATATCCCTTCTAGTCACTACTACCCATCTTGTACATTTAGTACCCACAATCCTCTGCGCTAAGTTACGTCAAGATTTTCACGGAATTTCTGATTTCACGTAAAGCATTATGGGTCAGGGATAGACCCTTCTATTTTCGAGAAAGTTAACCCACTCACTAAAAATATATACTGATCAACATCGCCATTTTTAAAAAAAAAAATATTGATTTTAACTCCCTTCCCTAAAAAGTAACGTCAAGATTTTCACGGAATTTCTGATTTCACGTAAAGCATTATGGGTCAGGGATAGACCATTCTATTTTCGAGAAAGTTAACCCACTCACTAAAAATATATACTGATCAACAACGCCATCCTTTAAAAAAAATATATTGATTTTAACTCCCTTCCCTAAAAATATCTAAACTGAACTCTAAAATACAATGGTCTATCCACAGCACGTGTCAGGTGATAGCGCTTTTAGGTTGTGGCGTATTTCCGATAAAAAGACCGCTAAAATATAACCTTTTCCCAGCAATTTTCCCTCTATTTGTAACAATTAACAAATAAAACACATTTACTGTGTTTGCACACGCTAATGAAAACCGAGATGTGGTTGGGAAAATTCGAGAGCAGGTCAGTGCAAACACGAGCCGCAGGTGAGTGTTTGCACCTGCTCGAGAATTCTCCCAACCACATCGAGGTTTTCATTAACCTGTGCAAACACAGTAAATGTGTTTTATTTGTTTTATAAAATCGCTCACAACCGTGTTTGCACATGGAAATGCAAACACGGCTCTCGACCAATCAGAGCGCACGGACTAACTTAAATATTTTATAATGAGCAATGTCTTGAATCTTACTCCACGTGATTCATTTATAGATCTACTGTTCACAATGTTTTTTTCAATTTTGTAAATTAATATTAATCTGTTTGTATTCTTTTTTTCGCTGTTATTATTATGCATTGATTTTAACAATTGCTACTAATGTGTATTTTATGTATCTGACACTTTGCCACTTATATTGCAATCGAATGTAAACAGCTATCTATCCTTGTTTAACTCTTAAGTTATTATAGATAGATTGTTTCATCAAAGTTTCATCATTCCATTTTGACTTTCAGAAAAACATTCCCTTCCAAAGCTAACCTGCCAGGAATCTTACTATGCAAGGAAATTGACAACATATGCGTTTGGAGTACACAGCGGTAATACTGAAAAAGGGACGGTGTATGTTTGGCAAAAGAGCGTTGCTCCTAAACATCCTGACACCCTACTGTCATGCCTCAACCGTCACCTACTAGAAACAGAGGAGGCGAACAGAAAATGGAATATATTTTGGGCTGATAACACTCGATCTCAAAACAAGAACTATACCGTTGTTCTGTACTTTGAAAATTTAGTGTCTTCCGGCGCTAGACAAAGAATTGACTTCAAGTTTCTGATAGCAGGAAACTTGTATGGAGTGGTAGATAGAAATGCAGGCCGCTCCGAATGTGTTTTAAGGAGAAAAGCAACGATCGAAACACCGACCGACTATGTCAACCTGATAAATAACAGCTGTCAGACGCAATTCGAGAAGAAGAACGATACCTGAAGTAAGCAATGAAAGCGATCGCCTACCAAGAACGAAAAAGCGAAAGGTAGCAAGTAGAAGGAAAACGATTGCGAAGCCGAGAAAAAAACAGGCCCTAATAATGTTGCAGAAATGAGTTTAGAGTGCTGCACATGCCTTCTAAACCAAGGACGCCGAGTTATTACTGTGATACGAAGTGACTTTGACAGTAAACTTTATGAACAACAAAACACATATTTGAGTTCTCTAATCGATGTCAACCCAAAGGATAAAAGAAAGTGTATAACCTATAATATACGAGATATGTCTGGGCTGAAGAAGGTCAAGGTTTGCAAGAAGGCATTTTTAAAGATACTTGGCATCGGAAAGAAACGGATAGCAGTTCTGTTAAGGAAAATACAACCTTACTCTGGTTTAGGAAGACAAAAGACGAATCAGCAGAAATGGAAAGAGACTCCTTTTAGTGTTGAAAAATTAGATTGCAATAAACCATTTTTAAAATAGATATTTAATGTTAAAACATTCGTGGTTGAAGCCAATAATAATTAGTAAATTATAAGAAAATGCACCATTTAGTTGATCAACCCCACCCACCCCTGCCCCTCGAACCATAACCGAACCATGAAAGTTTCCCCTTTATTCGTCAAGAGGGCCAAAAGAAAGAGTATTTGGTAGATCAAATGCCATTTATGTAAAGTTTGGTATCCTTTTTAAACACAATAATTATTTTAACATGGCACCCAAGAGTGTGGATACACTCCCTACCCCTCCCCCCTGAAAGTGACCCCCCCCCCCGACATAAATTCGAAGTGGGCCCATCGCTAATATTATTCAGTAGGAGAAATGCTATCATCATGCCAAATTTGGTGCTTTTACTCAAATGTGCACAATATTGCTGCACTACAAGGATCCTTAAGAAAGGATATCGTTTTAAGATGGAATAAAATTAAATATTATACTTTGTCAGTAACTAAGTGTTTTCTAATGTTGGTTCATTCGAAAGATCAGATAAGATCAGTCTATCAGATATGTTTTTCGACTACGAACCTGGTTACAAAGTAAGCGACCTCCTTGGTCAAATCATAACCGAGAGGAACGTGGCCAAGGAAATGGGTTTAGGAAAAAGAGAATCTAGAATGTCATTTCCATGGCGCAAACCCTATTGGAGGCCCTGTAACTAATCCCTCCAATGGTTGTTCCCAGGCTGTCATTAAAGTGAAAATGGCCAACTAGGCTAATACAATACTTGATACTCTAGATGTGCCAAGCTCGTAAAAACAAACACGATATGTTAAGAAAACCTACAAATATCCCTGTTACGTAAGTAGACCCTCGATTAAACAGGATACATATGAAATTACGTTGTTCTTCAAATATGATCCAATCTGCATGCTTTTGCTACACTTTATGAATATTCAATTAATGTTTTCCTTTAAATATTTGCAAAAAGAAGTAGTCACATCGAAAATCATTTAAAGCATGCTCACAGATTAAACAAGACTGCAATGTGTAATGATATGCATATTTCATGCAGGCATGCGCAGTGCGAACTGCAGGCATGTGCGAGGTTAAGGATAGCAGCCATTGATGTGAAAAGAAGTTAGCAGCAAATAAACAAGTTATAACCCAATAATATAGCCTCATATCTTATAACTCAATTGAGGTAGCTAAACACGAAAAACGACAAACGAAAGCAAACGACAGCATCAGAGTTATAGGTGGAAAATATACCCTGAGCCTATCTGCACAAGTCTAGTACATAATGTAGAGATTGTCGAAGTGCCTACATAGGTATACTTAGCAATCAAATATTAATAGACATCCAGAAAAGGAAGAAAGTGTTTCTGTTTCGGTATCGAGAGAGCCAAGCACTGACCCGAGAACCGTCAATCGCCTCTCAGGGTTACTGGATCGAATAAGACAAGGTGGTAAAAAGTCGACAAAAAAAGAAGGGAAACCTTTCAAAGAACACAAAATCCAAGTTAGATGGCTGCATTATGATTTGAATAAAAAGGCATTTCTTCCTGTACGTCAAAAGAACGGAGGAGGACATCGTTTTATTGTATATACGGAAGAAGAACCACTCACACTAGAAACCCTCATAAAGAAAACTGAACATTTTTTTCCTGGCGGGAATAGCGATATTGCAGGCCCTGTGGAAGGAGTGTACAAGTTCGTGTGCGATACTACACATACTGCGATTCTTGAATTCCCTGGAAGCGCAACAGTAGTTGAAGACATGAAGATGAATGGACTATATCCTTCATCAACATACGTTTACCTTTATTATTACACAAGTTATCTGTCTTGGGAATTCTGGACCGAGAGTATGATAGTTTGAAAACTACCTCCATGGTAGAACTCAAGTTGTTAGATTTCAAGAAGCATTTTCAGAATCTGAGCCCATTATTTCTGGCGTGCCTCAGAGCTCAATGCTCGACCCGCTTCTCTTGTTATACATGTCAATGATCTGCCAGATGTTGTTGGGCAATGTAGCATACTGATGTATGCGGATGATACTGTTTTGTTTTGCTCGGGTTTAACTGCATCTATAATTGAAAGGAAGCTAAATGCGGAGCTTGAATTAGTCGGATCATGGCTTGGTGACAACAGCCTGTTCTTGAATGCAACTAAAACTATGTTAATTGGAACTCATGCTAAGCTCTCCCAGGTTTCTGATTTTAATATAATATTTAATGGTCGCTTCATTAAGCAGATGTCTGAATTTAAATACCTTGGAATCACTTTTGATGAATGCCTTTCATGGAATTGCCATATCTAATATATTCTATCTAGAGCTGGCATGAAGCTAGGTATGCTAGGGCGCATTAGAAATAATTTAACGTCGCATTGTACGAATATTATTAATACATCATTTATTCGCCCTGTTCTTGAATACTGTGATACTGTATTAGTCCATGGGCCAAGCCCAGATTTTGGTACCAAATCAAACATAAAATCTCTGAGCGCCCATGTAATTTCCTGTATATATACTGTATTACCTGTAGATTTCAAACAACCAACCAATTGCCCTATTTCATTATGACATCACAGTGTCTTTACCGTGGGGGATAGAATCGCCAAAAACAATAGAAATTTCAACTATATCTTCCTTCTATTTGAAAATTAAGCTTCATATTATGTAGTTTTTATATAGGTTATGTGTCTATGTTTATACTTTCATATTTATGGCATTTTGTTGTCATTCCTCCCTTCTCTGTCTTGTAAATGCAATTTTATTGTGTATTCTCTCAGTGTTGTTATGAATCTGTGACTCTTAGCGTTAAAACAGTGACGTCATAATGCAATAGGACAATTATGGAAATTCATTTCTACAAAGCAGTGAGTATTTGGTCCTGAGTAGATACATGTAGTTATAACTTGTAAACAATGTTGTGGAGCTATCAAAGATCTACAAGAAGAATTAATTTTTGAAAACAAACAGAATCAAACAACAGAGGAACATCCACAACTTTATGACAACTTAACATGATTTTTGTAAGTGGGATATTCAATAAAGCAGTTTGGTTCATGTTTGGTGTTGGAATGTTGACAATATATCTTGGTTGAGTTTTAGTGCTTAAGGAGTGTAACAGCAACATGCTATTACAAATGTAGCAACAAAAAAGTAAAATAAAGAAAATGAAAATTATTTGAACTATAACAAATTTTGGATTTTTACTTGGATTTATCAATACTTACATGTAACAAGATTTTTGCACCACTGTCTTTGCTGTATGTCAGGTTTACATGTATTTCAAGAGCTGAAATAAATGTTCAAGATCACTGAAGGGACACAAAATTTTCTTAATTTACACCTGGAGTTTGAGGAACATTGAATGTACACATATCTTAGTTACCTTTTTATAGTTCGTCATTCGTGTAGGCATCATCATCATTATCATCATCAGGATCATCATGATTATTTTCATCAACATAATCATCCTCTTCTGAATCGTCACAGGCTGCAAAACCATACCTTGCTAGTCTTCTCTTGTGTCTTGTTAGCCAGGTGTGGAGAGCAGCTGTATCAAGTTGGTCGAGGGGACTTTTCGTCATTGATGGAAATGATTTTAGGTTTCTCCCAGGAGTATAATCAAATGGTTTAGCTGACTTAAAAAGGTTTATAATCTCTTTTATGTCATCTGTAGAGGAGGCATGTGTGTGGCTTGTAGAGTCAGGTGGAACATTGCTCTCCTGGTCAAAAACATCTACAAGATTCTTTAGGCCATGAGATGCTCTTGTGCTTCTCTCAACTGCTTTCAAAGTCTTGTTGCCACACATTCCTCTGAGCATTACCTTGTGATTATTGATGGACATCTCCATTTGAAGGTCATTGGCATAGTTTCTTCCTATTCCACCTTTCATATTTACAAACTGTCCATGAATAATCCGATGGGAAATTTTTTCGGTATATAAAGCTTTGACACATGTTATCATCCTCATAACCTCATATGCATACTTCATCCCTCTCTTTCTAGAACGGAAATATAACATGAGGAACTTCAAGTTGATAATGCTTCGGTGTCCATCTCCTTCCTTTTCTGTGTCATTTTACTGCATGAGCATGATGCCTAATTGCAGACATTGAGAGGCATAATTAAATAATCTGTCATGAGATTGAAGTGGTTTTTGTGAAGGAGGTGAAGTCTTCTTCTCACTAGTTTCACTTGTTAGTTGAGTTATGGAAGGCCTTGTTGGGGTAGCTGTCCATGATCTGGGCCACAATAGAATTTGACCCACACTCATTGTGGTTTGTGCATCTGGTTCTACAGATATAACAAGTACTGGCACATTTGCTTGATTTATTGGTGCTTGACCTGGAAGCAACTATGCAACTCTGCCAACTCCAACTACTTTGTATCCCCCTTGGTGCTGCGGCAAAACCAGTACAATTATTTGACCTGGTGATTTGAAATGGAGTACGTCTTTAATCAATGTAACTGATGTGTTTGTGTTAATTCATTTCTCTTTTTATTTGAAACTGTCCTCTTATTTCTTGAATTAATAATTTAAAATATGCATTAAATATATCCATAATCAAGAATTTAAATTAAATCAAATTTCTAGTTACTGTTAATGTTATTGTTACTGTCGTTTAGACTGTTTTAAGCTAGACTATTTATCCCTTCTTACCTGATGTAAACTCGGGAATATAAGTAGAAGTTGAAGAAATATTACAAGTGGTAGGATTTGCTGTTGCCTGAATTCTTCTTTGCTCTTGTTGTTCACGCCAGGCTCTTTCAACATCAAACTCTACCATGACATAATTTTCAACAAATTTTCCAATTATGTCTGTAAAGAGAGTGGTCTTTTCTTTGTCACTGCTCTCTTGTGATGGGAGAGTTATTTTGGATGGAGTACCCTCCAGACTGTCAATTCCAGCAAAGTCCATAAATGCACAGCAAAGGTAAGCCTTTGTGGTAGACAGCATCAAGTTTTCAGCAGTTTTATAATTCTTTTTAACTGATGAATATACATTTGTCATATGGAATATTTGTCTGATATGGTACAGAGTTCCAATCTCTCTTCCACTTGTTGAATTAGGCTTGTAGAGTTGTTCCCAAATATACTATGATAAAAAATAATAATAGTAAATTATGATTTGTAATGTGCTAATTCCCCAATGTTCAAAAATATAATTATTATTTATATTGAAGAGTTAATATATATTTAACTATACAGAACAGGTTCCACTTTTTAAAGTGGAAGCTGTTACAGTTGCTTGCAAACCCTATATTTTGATAAATATGATCAATAAAAGTATTTAAACTTACCCCTAAGAAATATTGTTTTGTGTGCTAAAGTGCAGGGTATTCAACTATGCTTTTAAACTGCTGATAACTGGTGTCGCATCCTAGTCGTGTCTTTTTTGCCCCCGTTACTCTCTCTGTTCCCAATAGGTCTCCACATAAGGGTACTTTAACATTCTTCAAGACTTTATCCTTTAATGTGATATCGATGGGAAGTCTACTTTATAAGGATTGCTGATCATCAGAATAGTAGACATCATTCAGAAAATCTTGCATGTGGTCCAAATATTGACAAACATCAGAATGTTTTGATTGATTGAAAGGGAGGATGGGGAGGCCAATCACAGTTGATTTTGTAGCCATTTCTTGTGAGTACCTGCATGAAAATAAATTGATTGAAAGGACACACTCAAAACATGTTCTTATTATCTTTATTATTTATTATTATATACAGCTATTTCAAAAAAGGTTGAATACTGCATTTTTTGAAATAGCTGTATGTAATTGGACAAGGAACAATTACACAATATATCATTGTTTTTAATATAGACCTAACAATAAGCTAACAATATTTATGTGATCAACAAGGGCAGATAAAGGATATTATCTAGGGGGGTGCAGGTCACCTGAGAGGGGAGCGTATACTACATAAATGATCACAAAGGAGACACAACAGAATGTTTATTGCATTTTGATTGCTTAGATTTACAATCTGATAATATATCCTAGCAATCAAAAGATTGAGCTCAATTCATTATTTTTTATTAGTTACCTGTGTGGTATATGTGAACATATGTGTTTCCGTAAATGTTCCAAGCAGGGAAAGAATTCAACCAGAACTCTTGACACAAGGACTGTAAAGTCGGCCTTAAGTTTCTGAAGTTCTTCCTTTGACAGAAGGTACTCTTTGTTTTCAAAATTGTCAATGCTGTCAACAAGTGGCTTGCTGTCATCAAGGCCATCTGATGGAATTCTGTCAAACGTGCAATATTGAGCCATCCAATGGATATCAGAGTTTTGATGATTTCGTAGAATAATGTTTGCCAGAATTTTAAAATCAATATTGTCAAAAACGATTCGCATATTTTTTCCCTTGTGCAGTACCAG
>JAUUIK010011787.1:0-10438 GCA_032270385.1 Urticina crassicornis | reverse complement strand
TTTGGTTTATTTCAATTTGTCATGGATGAAGCTACGTAAATAAATAAATAATAAATAAATAAGTTATTTAAGTTTTAGTTTGTGTCCCCAATTAGTGTCATGTAGGCGCTAGAACGACTAGACACTTTAATAAAGATTATGTATGTATGTATTTATGTATGTATGTATTGAAAAGTCTAAAAGGGAGATAAAACAAGTATGTTTAAACATGCATTGGTGCATTGGCTTATTTTAAATACCAACTTATGTTTCTATCTTGTTGCTAAGCCAAGGTAAATTAATGTCATTGAAATTTTATTAGACAACTGACATTGTAGAATGGCATTTTTCCCAATTATGACAATTTATGTTTTATGTATTCATAGCCTTAAGCACAAAATATACACCTGTCCTTCCCACCTTTCTTGTTTCAAGTTTATTTTGCACTATTTATTCTATATATTTATTTATCCAAATATAAAAGCTCTAAAAAAGAAAGAATATTATTAATTTTATTAATACCTTTTTTAAGCATAAACCTTGATGAAATGATGATGGTGGTTATGATTATTAGCCTACTTACTTAAAGGTTTCTATTTGTTTGTTTATTATTACATAGAATGAATTATTGAAGGTTGTCTTTACAACAAATAAGATAAAGGGAAGCCAACACAATAGCAATTAACATACAACAATCATTTTTAATTATAAATTGTTATGTTAATTATCACAGTCTCATTAATACCATTATCTATTGTAATAGCGCTGCGTGCGAGTGATGTCGAATTTATTACACACATATTACTTGACCAAGTACATAATTTTAGTAAAATCAGTTACTGCTATATACTGTAATACAGATTTTATTATTTATGCTAAGCACTGGTTATAATTTATTTTGATTCGTTTACAGCTGAAGGAGGGCAAACGTTTACTGTACCCACAGCGGACCCTGAGGTTGCAACCTTCATTAAGGTACTACAATTATTAAATAAGATAATTTATTAAATTATTAGCTAGCTAGCACAAAAGCTAAGGGAGTCTTTAAACCAGCAAATACCAGTCCACAATGAACTTAAAGTTATTCAATTTAGTAGACCTGACGAGCGAGAGTTTATTTAGTAAGATTTATTTAGCTTCAAGACAGCTTCACAATATCCGTGTTTTATTTACTAGGAAGTCAGTCATATCCCAGATATCACAGAGGATGATGCTGCAAAACTAGTTGCTGCTCATATCAAGTCTAAGTAACCAAAAAATTATGGGTTCTATCGAGTGGGAGCTATTTGAGACATTGGTGGAGGTCATAAACTCAAGCCAAAAATGGATCCAAAATTAAACATCATAAGATTTAAGGAGAAGTAGGAACCATCTAGTGTGTTGTTATATGCTTTGCAGTTGTATATCTAATGTTAAATGTGAGTGTGAAGGTTCTAATAGTTTGCAAAGGTTCTGCCCCAATACCAGAGCCAGTACAAACCAACAGCAAGTAGTATAAGTGTTTGAGTGGGCCGGAAAACTTCGTCCTGAGAGAAAACTTTCAAGACCGTATGCAATTTTTTCCTTTTGCCAAGTTTAAAGAAAATACATCTTTTAAAGGGGGGGCCGGGGCCGCGGCCCTATCGGCCTACCCCTAAATCCGCCCCTGATTATACTACTCAGCAACTGATCCAAGTAAAATGGATTTCTCCAAAGTGTTTTAAGGTACATTAACAAGCTTACCTGATGTCCTTTTGAATTTAGATTTATGAAGAACTCTCAGATGTAGGATTTTCAACATCAGCAGCGTCTGTCATCTTGGCTGGAAATAGAGGTAAATATATATATTATTTGCATGCTTTATTGAATAACAAAACATACCAATTTGTTATTAATCATTTTTTATTTTATTACCAGATGCAGTCAAGCCTGCTTTTGTAGAGTTTGCTGCCTCTAAATATGCTGTATTGGAAAGTGACAAATTGGTCAAAATTGGTGTGAAAAGAAGTGGAAATATGAAGTTCACAGCAACAGTCAAGTGAGTCTTTGCAGTAAAAATGTTGCCAATTAAATATAACAAATCACTTCGGGTGTCTGAGACATGCATGGTTAGGAATTGAAATCTCCAATGGTACCTCCCTCCAAACCTGGGTACCCCCATGCAGGATACGATTAATTGACTGTTGTCCCGATGGACAAAGTGTTGGAGCATTCAAGATGGTGTCAGTTTTTGGACTAGGGTTTGGGCAATTAATTGCACTTTCACAAAAGTACTGATCAATTCTCTCACAATTTGTTTTGCAGTTACGAAACCATTGATGGCACTGCAACATCTGAGTCTGATTATCTACCAAAGAAAGATGTGATGGTATTCAAGCCAGGAGAGAGCCTTAAACACATTGATATAACCATCATTGATGACAATGATCAATGGGAAGAGAACGAAGTGTTTTTCGTAAAGCTTTCCTCTTATGACATTAAAGACACCAGTGTTGCTCTTGGAAAACAGAGCATAACTGAAGTCACAATTATCAATGACGATTGTAAGAGACGGCTTTCTCTTGTCCTTTTATCCTGCATATTAATGTTCACCATGTACCATATTCATTAGAAACAAAATATATTGAAAAGTTCGACGTTTGAACCAAGCTCAATGAAGATTCGTAAAGAGCCCTCTAAGGGCCAAGGCATATGTGTCAATAGTAATTCAAAATTATTTTTTTCTTCTCAGAACCCGGCATTTTGTCATTCCAAAAACCTTTCTTTGTCGTGAAAGAAAGTATTGGCAAAGTTAAATTCCAGGTCGAGAGAAAACATGGTACGGATGGAACTATTAAAGTAAATTGGACAACTAAAGATCAGACGGCCGTTTGTGGTAAAGAGTTTCGCGGAGGAAAGGGAGAGTCAACCTTTGAACATGGCGAGCAGATGAAAGACAATGAAATCGAAATTGTTGACGATAATTGTTGACGATTGTTGACGATCTTGGAGTTGAGTGATACAAGCGAAGGCGATGTAACGAACTGTTGTGACGATAGTCAACGACGATGGTAAGTTTGTTTATTTTGAAGGAGTAACCAATCACAACGCGTTTTAGATTAAATGCTGCAAAATGTAACCAATCACAGCGAACGACAAATGATAGGTCTTCCGGGTCACTATTTTGTAAAAGGGCGGGAAATCTCTCGAACATATTGTTTGTTGAGAAGAAGATATTAAAAGTTTCTAGAGCTAGAAGGCGCTGAAAAGCAAGAAAGGAGGGACCACTGAGCCCACTCTTTCTTAAAATATATATATCGCGAAATTTTAAAAGGGAGTTACATTTTTTCCCTTAAACGTTTCATTATTCCTTTTTTAAATAAAAATGTTGATTCTTTTCTACTTTGATAGAATACCGTCGTATGTTTGACCGCGTTGTCTCCCTTACTCACCTTAACCTTGATCGATTGGAGCTCGGTTCGTCGTCATGGGGAATGCGGTTTCGTAACGCCATGTCCGTCAGTGGAGGTGATGTCGAAAACGCTACCACGCTGGATTACAGCATGCACTTTATTACATTTGCTTGGAAGGTAAATTGCGTCTCACTGAATAACAATATTGGAGATACTGGTTCGGTGCATCCAGTGCTTCACGGTCTTTTGGTCACTGGAGCGAGAGGGCCTCTGGCACCCAGGGTACGGGTGTCCTCTACAATTGCCGCATGCTTAGCAGCCTAACTATAATTATTACACCGCGTGCAACTATAACGCCATATGTGCACGCTGAAACGTTTACTATTTGTTAATTTTTTTCTCTATGTAAATCGGTGTTGAAGTAAACGCTGGGGTACCTTCCAAAGCGGAACATGTTTTGATATAGACAGAAAGTACAGGTTTGATAATTTGCCGCATCTATATTCAGGATTCAACGCTACCTTTAAGGAAGAAGGTGAGCTTGAAACAGAAATCAAAATTTAAATGTCCTACTTCCGGTTACATTGAAAAAGTGCGGTTGGGAAGGGAAGGGGATTTTTTTCGAAAACCAAACACACGATTCCGACTAACTAACAATTGCACGATGCGGTTTTCTTTTTTCAGATTATCTTTGCTATATGTCCACCTTGTTCGTGGGCTGGTGGCTGGGTCACATTTGGTGTTGCTCTCGGTGTGATTGGTCTCTTGACGGCAGTTGTTGGGGACTTTGCTACCAAATTTGGATGTCTGATAGGGCTGAAGAAGGAAGTGACTGCCTTCACATTCGTACCACTGGGTACTAGTCTCTCTGATTTGTTCGCCAGTAAAACAGCTGCAGTTTCAGAGAAGTACGCCGACGCGTCCATTGGCAATGTAACCGGAAGTAATTCTGTCAATGTGTTCCTTGGACTGGGTACTCCATGGCTCATTGCAGCGATATACCACAAAGTTAAAACCGTAAGTATTTTTAACTAGTGTTATTTAACGACTATTTTACCATGAACTATCGTCTTCATCGCCTCCACAACCTGGTTCAATTCTTAGCCCAGGTCAAATCCTAAAAAGGGTTGTTTCGAGATCAATCGACGGTACGCCACCCGTTCCGAAATAACAGGGGTACCCCTCCCCCGAGATATCAGTCATATTTTGTGATCTTTTTTTTTGATCGTCTTTGTTTTCTTCAACAGGGTGGTGTTTTTAATGTGCCAGCTGGTACACTTGTCGTAAGTGTAGTAACCTACTGTGTCTGTGCAGAGTTGTGTCTTTTGACATTAGTCATCAAAGTATTTGAAGGAGCCGAGTGATAAAACCAGCAAGAAATGTTCGCCAACCCCAAGCTGAAGATTTTTAGAGAGAAAACTTTTTAAAATTCCCAGTGGGAACGTTAGCCCCCAGGGAGGGGGGCTGGTTTTTGATGCAAAATCCCTAAGGCTTTAAATTTGCCAGAGGACCTCCAGGAGCGCAAAAACTCGACAGAAATGTTCGCACCCCGAAGCTGTAGATTTTTAAAGTGGTAACTTTTTGAAATTCCCAGGGGGACGCTGGCCCCCAGGGAAGGGGGCTGATTTTTGATGCAAAATCCCTAAGGCTTTAAATTTGCCAAATAAACTCCAGGAGTGATAAAACCCGCCAGAAATGTTCGCCACCCCAAGCTGAATATTTTTAGAGAGGTAACTTTTTGAAATCCCCCCCCCTCCCTCTTTAATATAATCGATAGCATTCATAATGCAAAACATAATTAGACATTGGAGATCATTTTCTCACGAAATTAAAATTTTATGTCATTGTACAAAAACACCAAAACTAATGAAGAACATTCAATTTTTTGGGCTTTCCACGATCGGTAGTTATTGTCTAAAACGATTGCCAAATTCGTACAGATAAAACCTTTTCTATAATTAAGTCATGTAGTTTTTCTTTAAATTTGTGAAATGTTTCCTTTTTATATGTTGTTTCTGAAAACCTAAAACAATGTATGCGGGCCCTCCTGAAGTACGATACGTGGGAGCTTCCCCGTAATGAAATAATTTGTTGATTCAAACGTTCTCATGGTATATACTCCATCTGCAGTTGGACATATGCCCGTAGCTCAATTCCCGGGTTCAACACAGGTACCCATCAGGGAGAAAGAATCAAGGTATTACTTGTGATGCTGGTAACAAATGCTGTTAGTGGGTGATCTATTTCAGGTTTGAATTGTGACCAAACATAGTTACATACTTACGATCGACCACCGGTGATCTACTAAGTACATTTTCAAAAATTGTCCACGGATCCCCTAACCGAGATTCATGGCCTCTGGCCATTCATAGAGGTGGGGGGGGGGCGGGCCCCCCCCCCCCCCCCCAATGTCAATCGCGTTGCGAGTTGCTACGGGCCTGGGACAAAACATGTACTCTTTTTATTTCGTGCTACCGTGTGGTCTAGTATTATATGTTTATAAACGTTGCGCGATTTCTGCTTGCAGATTCAGCATTGCCTTACATTAGCTGCAGTTGGGTGGCGATTCGAACATAGTGCTAAACTCAGGATCTCCTTATCTAGATAACTCACTTGTTTTGTAGAGTTTTGAATAAATTATTATTAATTAACAGTGTGTGGGGCTTTTTAAATATGTTGCTTTGTTCAATTGGAAACCAATTTCAAAATTTAAATATTAAATCTTTTTGGAATTGCCTTGCATTGGACAGAAAAATATCGCAATAACTTACTTGTCGAAATTGACTCTATCCTGATTGCTCGACCCCAGGGGGTCGACCAATCAGCATGAAGTATAGTTAGACACACAATATAATGTCGTTAAGTTAAATTTCGACTTCCGGAACAAGTTCCAACAGTCTTCGTGCCCAGGGGTATTTCTTCGGTAGCGAGAAACGAGCGACAGAATTTTACCCCTGGGTTCCCGAGGATGCTCATATAAATTCCAACCTCATAATCTAACTCTTAAATAGCCAGTGATCGTGAGTAGTTTAGTGACTAGTAAGTTTCTACTAATTAAATTCAAAGCAACATTCTGTTATCACATTTATGACAGATAAACAACATACGGTCCATTGTACATTATATCAGATATATTATATATTACTTGGAACTATTGGAAGTCATGTATGAGAGATGATCTCAAATAAACAAGCAGTCCTTTTTGTAGTCTATAATAAAAGTTCTGCTTGTTTTAATGCATTTGAGAATATAAAAATATATCGACGATAATAACTAAGTCTGTTTGCTGATTATTCGAGTAATTTATGCACAAAAATATTTGTCTCTCTCACAATGATTCACTTTTATGTTTAACTCAATTTCAAGTGTCATTATATGAATCCCCTAAAATATATGTTAAATTCCAAAGGGGTTTTCAGAGAAACACCGTTTTAGATGCCTTATAAGTATATTTTATACTTATTTTTCATCGACATTATCAACTTATTCTGTAAAGATGTTGATTAAGTTTCTTTATTCGCCTTGACGTGGCATGCTATCAAATGTTTGGCATGCTATCAAATCAAATGACTTTATACCATAAATATCTTGCGTTCATTTTCTAAGCCTTACTTAGAAACAAGGCGCTCATGCCAAACTTTGCTTCCATTCATAAAAAAGAAAAGAAACAAATTGAGACAGATTTTTGAGTATCCAGTGTGTGATGAATAAAGGTACTGTACAATATTTTATATATTCTTTTTTGACGATATTTTTAACTTAAACCTACTGTTATTTGTAACAACATTAAAGTAAGACTGAAACGAAGATATTGCTACTTGTTATGCTTCGTAGATGAACATTGTCTTTGACCACATCGCTTCAGCTTTCTTCATGATGTTGAAGAGTAATTTTGCGGTTCGTGAGATGAGCATTGTTAGTTACAGTTTGCCAACATATGCCCCAATCATGGCCAGAAATCGTGACTGCGCGCCCACCTTGGGTGGTCGATATGAATACCTAATGAGGTATTTTGAAGCTACATTGTACGCAGTTTATAGCTTAGTTTTTGCAAACGTTTTCTCTAACTTTGGCTCTCCAATCGTGAAATCGAATACGTCGAGTCCTTTACAAGTTAAAAAAACGTTAGAAAGCACTTTTTCGACAGAAAAAAAGTAAGATCGATTGGTTTCTTAGGGATGTTAAAGTACTTGTAATTAAAAGCCCTAATCGTCATGTTTATATCCTGGGAATCAATGTTTGCAGCCCGAGCTTTGCTTTTATTAAAAAGTTCACCTGATTTTGGTGGCTAGACGAAAGTTTACAGTGCGAGTACACAAGTAGCAAGGAGAAGAGCGACGAAAGTGTTTATCGAAAAAAGTAAGGTCAATTTTAAACATCCACAAGGGATTGTTACTCCTAGAAGTTGTTTGTGTGCCTAACTTTTGTACTTGGGGTTCAAGGTTTTTATTTGTTTGTTTGTTAGTTAACAATACTCGCCTCAAGGGCCTGCTGCGAGTGTAATATTGAATCATGGATATGATTTAGGGCGATGTATATATGTATGAAAAGATAAAGCAAACTATTTGTTCTCCTTCCGATAAGTTGCTGTAAAATTTCAAAGACACTGTAGTACGGCTAAAGGTTTCAGGAAATGACGACAAATTTTGGGCATTTTTTTAAGCTGCTTTGATGAAAGTATATTATAGGTTTCTTTCAATTTAACTATTTCAATATTCAAAAAGCATCCGAATTACCAAACAAACGAACCAACTTCTAAAATCGTTTGAAAAGAACACGTGTTGTCCTATGAAATTGATACCTTCGACATTAAATAACAAAATCTATTACAATTCTATATTAAAATAATCTGTTTTATTGAAGGTTATGAAAGTCGGCCTTGAAACGGGTTGTTTGATATTAACACCGTTATTATACGTTGAATATTAATAAGTTGTGCTTTCGTGAGTAAATCTAAGTACGGAGTAGATGACGAATTGACCGGTGACACACATACAATGCTTTTTTAGAAACAAAATATTTTTTATTAAAAGCTATGGAAGTCTTTCAAATAGGTTGTTTGATTGCTAGACACCTTTGTCACACAATGCTGATTGCCAGATGAAATTTTCAAGATGTATTATTATTATTATTATTATAACACTTTTATTATAAGAAGATTGTATTAGGCTGTGCTTTCTAGAGTAAATCTAGGTACAAAAAAGATGATGAATTAATGAATAGCATCACTGTGTTTGATTAAAGAAGGTTATGAACATTAGTTTTTTATATTCATATATGTAGGATTGAGTTCATAAGGCTATAAAATAATTGACAGTTTATTTTAGTCTAAATCTATTATTTGGAATCTCAATTTGCTAGATATTAAAAGAGTTTAGGTTTTCTCATGCATTACCAATGATATTAAAATTCTGATTTTGAACAAAATAGCATAAGATTATAAATATATGAAGGGCCTAAAATTAAGAGCAAGAAAAAAATACAATGAAAATAAATGAGCCCGCAGCAGTAAAAAAGTAAGGTATTTTTTTTCTTTCTTTTTTGAAATTTAAAGCTAGCAGCACGTTAGCAGCTGTATTTTGGAACTTTGGAAATTTTCCCAAGAGCCAAGAGACTTTAAAATGAAATAGTCAAGGTAAGATTAACAGATGTAAAATACATTACCGTTTCTTTTGTTAAATCCTCCTAATTGTCCATATAACTAGCATATATGTTTAAGATTAAAACCATTACTTTTAAAATACCTTTAACATAAACTAATCAAAAACCGAGTTTCATTAATATAGCCTTCTGTCGTGCTGCGTTAGAAACCAGTTTGAATAGAATATATTTCCTTAGAAAGCGAATTTGCATCGAATTTCAAACTTGTTTTTAATTTGTATCGTGTTTTCGTATCGTGTTTTGTATGTGCTTCATGAAATCCTAATTCTAAGTTTGACTTTGTTTTAATCTGACAACTTTCCCAACTCTTCAGTAACTTGATTATATTCTTTTTTGAAAACTATCCAAGAGGAACCTTTCCATTCGACTTTTTTTATACCAGATAGTATATGAATGCTAGTTAATGCAATTTTCTTAAAAATCTAAATTTACTGTCATTTGATTTTTGCAAAAAAAACCATAACTTTTTTCATGTCTTTACTTTCTTTCCTCAAACAAAGATGAATTTGTTGACATTGGATTAAGGCAAATGAATTGTTAGTTTGGAGAAGAAGAAGAAAAGACAATTAAGTACCAGACGCATAAACTTGCAAAATTATACATACGAAAATGCAAAACCAATATATAAATATGTATAAATTCGTTGATGAAATAGAGAAACGTCATCGCTTAATTCATCATCTATTCTGTACTTATATTTACTCACGAAAGCACAACGTATTAAAATTCAACGTAAAATAACAGTGTTAATAATAGTGATAAATGTCGAAAATGTCATATGCCAATCAGCGTTTCGTGATAAAGGTTTCTACCAATCAAACAACCCATTTCAAGGACTTTAAAATAAAAAGAAATTGTTCTAATAAAGAATTGTACTTGTGCCTGTTATTTAGTGTCGAATGTATCAAATTTTTAAATAGGACAATATTTAATACAAGATCAAACAAGGTAAACTATTCAACTTCTATTCGAACCATTCTTGACGGACATCAAGACTAATTTCTTTGTTTGCAATTCGGATGGATTTTGAATAATTATCATAAAAGATATAGATTGAAAGAGCTTGTACTATCATTTGACAATAGAAGCTTTCAAATTTCCCAAAACCTGTCTAGGTCTTTACTTTTAGCACTACTGTGAGTTTCAGATGGCCTAATTTGGTAGGATTTCTTCATTGTGCATTACAAGTTTAATCTATTGCAGTTTTAGTATTAATTACTTTTAACAATGACTTTAGATACAGGTCTATTTTATATATGTAATTAACAAGAAAGTTATTGTAAATGGTGTTGTAAATGTGTCTAAATATTTCATCGACTTGGTTAACCTAATCTTATTCCTCGTTCATCAACAATGTATATTGAGGGGTTTGAGGTATTTAGTCGCAGTTTGTTTGGGGGGGGGGGGGGGGGCGGGGGTTTTGTTTA
>JAUUIK010011676.1:0-10440 GCA_032270385.1 Urticina crassicornis | reverse complement strand
CACACTATCATTATCGTTAAGTATCTTAAATCTAAACACATGAACCAACAACCTCACTTATTCGTGCTTAGTTTTACGCGCTTTTTTAAATTTCGTTAATAAATCGAGTCAGAAAAGCACAGCTTAGTTAAGGAAGTTGCTACAAAAAAAAATGTCCATAAGTTTATCAACAAATAAGATGGTTCTTTGTAGACTAACAGCATTCACTGTTTCCTTGCATTTTGAATGCAAGCAACATTATTGTATACTGTACGTATTGTGAATCACTGATAGTCTTATATCAAAGATCGCGTATAGTCAGTCCAAGCTGCATGCAGCTACAGATCTATTGAACAAGGTTGCTAAGCAACCAAAGACTAACAAGACCGCCATTAACATGTGAATGTAACTACGAGTACAAAGAAATCAATCAAATCAAACAATACTGCAATAAAAACAAGTCTTCTTTAATTCACTGGTCCTTCAATTTAATCTTTACTCTGCTCTTTCGGATTAACAAGAAGGAATAAGAGATTGAGGCGGCTCTTTTACGATAAAGTTTGTTGTCTTGATCAGAGGAACAATAAAACGTTAATTTTTATTAAATTTAGCAGCAGGATAGCAAGTGACTTTGAATTATGAACTTAATAAAGACATTGAGTAAAAATACAGGAAATGAAAGAGAAAAGAGAGTAAAATGAATTGATTAATTTAGAATACTTTCGTAATTCAGGAATTTTATCAAGGTTGACGCCGGATAGAAATATTTTTTGACCATTTTAGCCACGTTAAAACATCACCAAACTTAAAACTGATTTCTTTTAATGAAAGCGCAATCTTATAAATTATAGATTACGTGTTTTTGTTTTTACTCTACATGACTTGCTTTTGTACAAATTCTACAAAAGAAACACTCATATGAACAGTCAATGAATTCAGTGTACGATATTGCCGACATATGGCCATGGAATAGACATGTATACACGGTATTGGGTATTGCACGAGTTCAAAATCATTGAAACTAAAGGTCTAAACGAGCTACAAAGGCAAAAAATGGTAAACATTGACAGTTTTTAAGTTAGTATTAATTGGGATTTTTTTTTAAGTCAAATAATCAAAAATAAATTATCAAGGCGTGGCCTGCCAAGCTCTGACGCACACACGCGGCCACTGAACGATGTAAGCGAGCAATAGGTCTGTTGGATCTATAGGTCTGTTGGATCAAGACAGAATGTTTAATGAGAAAAACAATTTGCACCGCTTGGTCTGGAATTTATGACATAACTTTATCAAGTTGGATGTCATTTCTTTATCATTTTAGTGTAATATGGAAGCTTTAAAATGACTAATTTTACTAGTATATGTTAAAATAATTAATGTTTTAGTGGACCTAAATTCAACGTGGAAAATCAATCAACACCAGTGTATGTCCGACTGAAGTTCAATGGAAAACCACAGTCAAGATGGAGGAATTGAGTGTGGAATTACAAATAAACTAAATATTAGTTGTTGTTTTTTTTAATTCTCCTTATTTCTTTTTCTTTTTTTAATTTGTACTTCGTAAGTCCTTCTTTCTGAATCTCGAGCACAGAACTCTCTTTAGCTGACTGATCACTAGTCTTTCAGTTTCCCGAGCTCTCCATACAAACCCAGCATCACTGAATCGAACGATCTTCAGATCTCAAGCAAGATGTTCTTATAAAGAGGCTGTCATTGGAAAATAACACTTATCTTTTGCCTGAAAAACACATTTTTCATTTCGATTGTCTCCTCTACCACACTCAAACACATATAGACAAAACAAGGCAGTAAAACAGCCTGGAATCTCCTCAGAAACATCACAGCTGATCGAGTATTAAGGTACGAAAACATACCTACCAAGAATAATTATGAGCTATACCCTGAGCGCTAACCAACTCTTGGATTTGTTTAATGCAGTAATTAATCGATCGGCAGCCAAACCAAAAAACCCAAAACCAAACTTAAGCTTTGTGTCAGTAAAGTACAGCACAGTCTGAATTTAAATTTCTTCACATTTGTGGTGAAGGAGGTCTTTATAATATTTCAGTTAATATGACAGTTGAATATAGATGTTTGTCGAATCGAAAGAAAGCACTGACAGGTGCTCGCTTAATTAGAAGTCTTTTCAAGTGTGTGTACAAGGATTCTAGTCTCATATCGGCCTAACAACTTCAGACTTCAATTTGCAAACCTAATATTCTGAGTAATCTTAATTATACATACACATTCAAGGCACATAGAGTTGGTTTTCTTCGTCTGTACTCAGACAGATTTTATAGTTCGTCTTCAATCGATGTTGAAGCTGAAAATCGATATAAAAAAGTCTGTTAATTTTGTTGTTGATGATCTTTAACAATATTGGCCTAGAGTTAATATAATCAGTTATAGTATTTGTAACAATGATTTATATATTTTTCGTTTCGTATTTATAATATATAAATCTATGATCCTAGACCCCTCGCTGCAACGAACAGCGCCCCAAAGTCATTAAAACCGTATTAAACTTACAACTTTTATGATCTCTTAGTACGCTTTTTTCCCCCGAATTAATTTTTCGCGATTTCCTAAACCTTTAAGTGGCTGTACAGTTTGTTGGCTTCCGTGCCCAGCTATTTATATCGCTGTCAAACGAATAAGTTACTAGATATGGTCAATGGCCATGGTTAAGTTTAAGGCGCTTGTTAGGAAAGATAAAGGTCACTGTACTGCGATTATTAATCTGTCACCAATACTTTTCAGCTTGTCTCAACGCGTCTACGTACCAAAGCCCGCCAAACTGAAATCATCCAATCAAAACCCTGAAAAAAACGACAAACACACCACATTAAAGCGATAACCTTTCTTGGAATCCCTTTAAGTGTTATACACTCCGGTAAATTGAATTTCAAAGCATCAGAAAAATAAACATTTTAACTCGGCTTTAATACCAAGAAAAAACTATAAATTACTATTCAAAAGGCGAGAAAATATTTTAACACAAAAAAAATCTTTAAACATTATATCGATTAATGTGAGTAATCAAACCTTGATAGTTATTTTGTTATCTTATCAGGAGAAAAACCCAACCGGTCCAAATTGCAAAGGAACTTTTGGTATCGGTGTTTTGTTTGGGTGATTTTTATCAGTGAATAAGAAACCTAAGATTGAGAGCGAGATTTTTTTTTCTTTTTCCAGGTGCTTCTGTCATACATAATAACGCCTTCTCAACTACCAAACTCGCCGCTATTGGTGGAACTGATGTTACGAATTCAAAGTTTTAAGTTTATTCCCATTCGAATCAACAGTCCTTAACCGATCTGTGAATTAATTTGGCGATTGCTAAACACTAGAAGCCCTCACCATACAGCTGCCGGTGCTGAGGTAATTCAGAATATTCAAAGGACTGCCATATAAGAGAGAGCAATTTCCTGAGCGATTCTGACAGATAGTTTCTCGCCGCCTAGCTCGATGATAATTACAGACCATCTGACCAGTCTACTGGTTTTACCAATTTAGTCCCCAGAATAACCTAAATTTATTCTTATTATCATAAATCGATATTTATGCGGTGGTTCTAGGAGCGGCTATTCATTTTAACAACAACTACAGGGAAATCAGTCCTTACCGTCGAGTCTGGCAGCAGCGAAACACCGGTTGGATCCTCGTGAATATAAATTATTTGAAAATGTGGAATATCACGGCGTGATAGTCGAGAGATCGACGACTAGAAATACTTGCTTCCATGGATATTAAACATTCTTATTTTATCGGCAAATTCTATTAATTCCAGAAAATGGAAAGAGCAAAGTATTCGTTGCAAACCACATTGAGAATTTCACCTATATTCTCTGCTCTTTTGCTTGTGATATTTTCCATTTTCGCGTCTCCTACTGATTCAAGCGACAAAGTGAATACTATTCAAGTTTCGGAAGGAGCTCATCCGGCGACTGTACTGTTTACTTTGCCACACAAGCAAGGATACCGATATTTACTGCAAGATGCTTCGAGGAATGGCGTAAGTTTGTTTCATGTCAGTCCTGAAGGAGTCTTAACAACCAAAGCAGCCTTAGACCGAGAGGATGATCGAGGTTATATTTTCGATATTGTTGTTGTCTGCCGGGAAAATATTCAAACTGGAGGGGGAAACGTAACAAATATTCAGGTAACTGTTCTTGACGAAAATGACAACACTCCGAAATTCCCCAAGGATTTGTACACAGCTTCGGTGTCTGAAGACAGTCCGCCAGGGAGCTACGTGCAAGGACTTGAAGGGGTATTTGCAGAGGATCTTGACTCTGGTTCTAATTCTGTACATTCATACAGTATCCTGTCGGAGGGGAACGAGGCGGGCTTGTTTGCAGTAGAAATGAATGAACTAGCAGGTGTGAAGTTTCTGCGACTGAAAACTACAGCCCAAATAGACAGAGAAAAGACGGCATTTTTTGTACTCACTGTACAGGTCAAAGACAACGGAACTAAACCCCTTTCCAGCACAGCTCAAGTTCGAATTAATATTCTTGATAAAAATGACTGTTTCCCTTTATTCGACCCTCCAATTTACTCTCTTAGTGTAAACGAAAACACGGCTATTGGCACTTCCGTTTTGCAGGTCAAAGCGACCGACGAAGATGAGGGTATCAATTCTGAAGTGTATTACTATTTCACTAAAGATCATGATTTCTTTGCCATCAATGCCCACACAGGAGCTGTTCGAGTTGTCAGTCAATTAAACTTCTTGCAAGGGAATTATTTTGAGTTGAAAGTGGTAGCAGTCGACCGAGGTGGAATTCTCCGACACAACTCGTCCACTTTGATTAAAATTCGTTTAAAAAATGTCGAAGATTATCCTCCTCGAGAAATTAAATCTCCGAATAAAACCCCAGTTTTTGAACATCGAAGTTACTATGTTAAAATCAGGGAGGATTTGCCAGTCAGCGCTGCTGTTGTGCAGGTAAGAATAGTCAACGAGGCTGAATACAGCAGATCTCGTTTGAGCTACGAGTTGTTTCCCTCGCATCTGCGGGATACCTTCCGCATTAATGCTAAAAGCGGCATTATAACTTTGTTAAGATCCCTAGATTATGAAACGAAGAATTCCTACATTCTCAAAATTAGAGCGAAAGATTTGCATAATCATAAAGCTTTAGCAGAAACTGCAGTCGAAATCGAGATCGCCGATGTAGACGAGAATGTTTATCCCCCTGTCTTCTACTCAAGTATGATGGTCAAGACAATGGTACCAAGTGCAGACAAGAACACTGTAATCGCCAAAATATCAGCTAGCGATATGGACAAAGGTCAAAATGGAAAGCTTAAATATACTGTTGTAGGTGGTAGTGGAGCTGGAAGGTTTTTCCTCGACGAAGACAAAGGTTTGATAAAACCTTTTGGAAGTCAAAACACGCCAGGCAGCAGATATGATTTGCATATTGAAGCCCGTGATGGCGCGAAATTCCCGCGCACGGCGCGACTTTATTTACTAATTTTACCACAAGAAGGAAATCAGAGACGGCCATATTTTCTTACTCCGTCGCAAGTAGCCACGGTTCAAGAAAACAGTGCAATTGGGACATTCGTAGCAGTCATTAGAGCAGAGTTCAGAGGAAAAACATCACATGTTGAAAGCAAAACTTTTCAGTATAACATTTCTGGCGGGAACAAGAATGGGAAATTCGCAATTGGCAAAGAAACAGGTAAAGTCTTAAACATTTATTTATTTGCTTTTTGATCTTGCCTTGGCACGCAGGGGGACTTTCCTTCTCACAAAAACCGCTTATAAATTATCTATGTGCGTAAAACTCATCAGTATAATAGCTTAGCCTAAGATAAAAAAAACAGTCACGAATACTTGTTCGCTATTTGATTCACTGTTTTTTTCGAGCAATTAAGCTTTACAAATAAAGTGATAAAATCAGCCTTAAGTTTCCTTTTTCAGTCGATACGGCTTTAGTGTTATTTTGAAAAAGTATTACAAAGAACCGAAATTATAATATAAAAATTAGAAAAAAAATTAGTTTAAAACATGATTTTTCGCTCGTTTATTTTCATTTTTTATTGCCTTGATGTTGGTGGCAGAGGTGGGATTTTAATAAAGTCGCTTGTCTGAAGCGAATTCAAAGCCAAATGAACGTCTTGCCGACTAAATGCACCTTATTTCAATACAAATAAAGATTTATCTGGAAGTTCCTACGTTGATGGTATATGAAACTACTTCAAGCCTTCTTTTAATTAAAATGTTTACGAATTGACCACAATTCTTTCGCCAATCCAAGGCGAATATGACGGATTTCCCGTTTATTTTGAATTGATAGCCAAGCGAAAGTAGATTAAAAGAAATGCTTCATAAATAATCGACCTCTAACCAGCTGCTCCGAGATTGTACATGTGATAATGTAATGGAGATCATAAATGAAAGGTTTGTCAAGCCGTAAATTATAAAGGATTTTGCCTCGATATTTCAAGCATCGACTCTTCAAAGGATATTGCTGCTTATATAAAAATGTAGTGTTTTGGAAGGAAATTGTAAATTTTCGTGTCGAGTGCTTTTTGCAGAACAATGCACTAGATTCTACTAGTAACGAGGTTATGTCTAGCTACGAATAGAAATGTTCGGTTTTCATTCAATTCCTTCACTTTCAATATCTGAGAAATCGTTTTCAGGGGGTTTAATGAGTCACCACTCCCCAAGGCAATGCGATGATATTTGATGAAATGTCGGGAGTCTTTGGTTCAGTTTCTTTAATAACAAACTATGTTACTGAACTAGTCGTGTAATATCAGTCGAACTCACTAAAACCTCCCAGAGCGTTTGGTCTTTGTTTTGTCGTCTCCTACTATTCCAAACCCTAAACACATGACAAACATGTCATTGTAGATATTTCAGTGCTTCAAGAATTTAAATTTAAATTTCCTTCCTTTTCTCTAGCTAAATTGGTATCACCTCAAAGCTACAATTCATAATTAATACCAAAACGATAACGAATTCAAAAGGAGTTTTATTTGCTGTATTTTATCGAATGTCATCACGTTCATAATCTTCAAATCTGAGGAGAGACAAGCCACAGCGAGCGAGCCATTTTAAAACCATCAAAGCACCTATACGTTACCATTGATCACCATTATATTAATTTAACATTACCGACGGCGTTTTTAGTTCCCAAGAAATTAATTTTCTCATTCAATTGGTGTGGAGTTCGTTTAAAATTATTTTTCTACCACATTGGAAGTTTTTATGGCTCAGATTAAGGTTTTTTTTACTGTAATGGAATGGGTGGAACGAGGTTTGTGCCGTCTCCCCGATTGAAAGAAAAAAATGAGTTTTAATAATATATAATCTTGTCTTGCGGTGTTAATCTGTTGTATTACTCATTATTCTTCATCCTTTTGGAGGAACAGCAAAACAAACTGCACAAAATGATTAATTTTTATTCAAGAAATCGAGTTTTCTTTGGCAGAATTTGTTCATGTGTTGGCAAAAAAATAATCCAAATGCTTCACTAATGAGCACAAAAAGAATCTTTTTTATTCAAAACAAAGTTTCATTAAACATTGATTTCAAAAGCTAATTCAAATCCTGTTATAAAACTTGTAATGCTAGTACTACTAATGAATATTTTTTAGACTATTCCAGATTTTGGCTTGAAATGTGTTGGATGGTGCTATGCATTAATATTGCTTTAATACCGAATCAAGCAAAATATATATAGGTCACGTGACAGATGTTGCAGTATTCGACTGAATATATTGATACGAGAATTGATAACAAGACAGCCATCGTTGATTGGCCCCAAGGGTTCAATCTAAGATACCTGGGGGTGTGTGTGTGTGTACGGGGGAGGGGGGGTGGTCAATAGTGATCAATTTCTTGACGGGTTGAAGTGAGTGGTTGAAGTGTGTTTTGGTCGGAAGCCAGTGGCCTGAGGTTTGTCATGATGGATAATATTGGGGGTCGGAGGTCCTACGAAACCAAACACGATAATGCCAACCGCAGCCACCAGAGTCTATTAAATGTTTTATAACAAAACAGAAATGTATATCTTAAACAATGAAATAAATATACGAGAAAGTGAACGCGATATATCTCATAAACTATAATTATATTTCTGTTTGCTGTGCCAGGTGTCATTTACACTACCACAAAGCTTGACCGTGAACACCAGTCTCAATATTCCTTGGATATTCAAGCAAGTATTAAGGGATCTCCAGACGGCTCAATGAGCACCCCAGCACAGCTTGTTGTTATGGTAACAGATGTCAACGACAACGATCCTAAGTTTATAAAGAAACAATTCCAGGTAGATATGAAAAATATTTTTAGTTGAATGTAAAATAGTTTGCGAGGTAAACCACATGTTCTTATGGACAGCAAAAAATAGACAATTTTACAGTTCCCTGTGCCATCTTGAAAGGTAACCACGCCTTTGCATCAAAGCGAGGCTGCAGTTGAGCTTGCAATGATAGACTTTTTATGACAAGAGAAAAACGTCTGCGCATGCGTGCATATCAGAACGTTCTCTTAGAATTCAAGAGAGTTTTAGTGTGAAAAGAAATGCAAAAAAATTCGTCAGTATACTTTTGTGGGACAAAGATATTGTATTAATGAAGACATTGTGAAAGAATGTTCTGTCAGCTACTCCTCTAGGTTACAGTCACTTAATATTTTACCCCTCTTTTACTGGCACGAGTTCTTAGATATGGTATTTTTCTTCAAAGTAGTTAATGGCCTGGTAACAGTAAATCAGTCCAGCTTACCTCGCATCTACTGTCCTACCAGACAAACCAGGTCTAGCAGTAACTCTAATATCATTAAGTATGTATCACCAAAGTGTAAATCTTCTACTTTCCAACGTTCGTTTACCGTAAGAACAATTAGAATCTGGAACACTCTCGCTGAAGAACTGAAGAAATTTGCATATGTTTACAATAGCAAGTTGGGCTCACTTGCATACAGACTATGAGCATGCGCAGACGTTAATCTTCCAGTCCATTTTTATAGCATTTTAAACAATTATTCATAAGTCAACTGCAGCTTCAACTCCAGCCTCGCTTTGATGTGAAGGCTTGGTGACCTTGGTGACACGTACCGCCCAACATATCAATGCGAGGCAATTACGGGCTTTGCTTCGCTAGTTCAGTTTTATTGAAATGGAAATTAGTTTTGGCGGTAAATCAAAGAAATGCCTCGTGTTGGTGTTAACCGTGAAACGTGATATTTTTAAACTCGAAGAGAAACTAACGGTGTACCTATAGAAACGCGAATCACAGCGGCGATAAGAAACGCTAAACAACGCAACCTCGAGCTCGTTCACCCTGATTTTCCTTTGTTTTCGAAAAAAGACCTTTTGCCATTTTGAAATGTAACCAGGCCTACATACGTAAATGCTTTATTTTTCAGGTCACAATCAAAGAGAACCAAGGATCGATAGACAACCTTCTCTGTCTTATCGCTACCGATGCGGACTCGGGGAGCAACTCGAACTTGACGTATTCAATCGTGGCTGGCAATACCCATGACCATTTCGCTGTCCACCCATCTCTAGGAGTACTGTCTGTTCGAGATTCTCTAGATTTTGAGAAAAAACGTCAACACTTGTTGACTGTCCGCGTGAGTGACGTAGGGACACCGAGTCGAAGCTCTACTGTTGGAGTGACGATCAATGTAGACGATGCCAACGATCCGCCGGTTTTTCTCCAAACCACATACGAAGGTAAAACAAAATATTTCAGTATATTTTATTAATTTCAATAAGTCGTTTTAATTAAGATTAAAATTTAAAACTTTTCAACATTTTTCATTTCGAGTAAAGTTAAATCATCTGTTATTTGTAAAGACATAACTCATAGTTCAGCACAGACATGGAAAAATACGTGGTCCGTCAGTACATGCAGACAACCTTAAAAAAGGAACGCACTCTAAATTATCTACAGTAAATTCCTATAGGTCTTTAGTAATTATAACTTTAATTGTCTATAAACGTTAAGGTACTTAACGTAATTCATGAGGACAAAGCAAAAGAAATCACTACCGTTGAGGAGGTTTGGATATGTGATCTTAACTGATTAGCATAAAATTTGGCCAGCTTAGATTTTCTCCAAGAATTATTAATGAAAAGACCTTTTTACTAATACGGCGGCCATCTTGAATTATGGGATGCTGAGGAGGCAAACGTGGAAATATTTATAAAGCATAAAGTGGTGGGGTTACTTTCCCAAATAATGTTACGCTTTTGTGTTCCACATATTGTTCCAACTACCAGCAAATTCAATTGGTTTTTAGATGTGTTTCTCAGTTGATATTATTAAATTATATAAAAAGACAATCTGACAGCTGTGCATACTATAAATTTTCCAATAATTGCGCCCTCAGGATCCCATAATGTCTTACTTACTCAAGTATGTTAAGGCCAGGACTAAGGCTAATTATGGCTAAAATCATTTTATTTTTCTTGCGCTGTCGTTTGT
>JAUUIK010011232.1:0-10462 GCA_032270385.1 Urticina crassicornis | reverse complement strand
ATCCCCCCTCATTCTTTAAAAAAAAATTAAGATCCCCCATTGAACTGCTACAATTTTCGGATCCCCCCCGATAAAGTAAAACAAGTGAAGTTCCAAGACATATTCACTGATAGAAAAAGCCACAAATCACAAAGCACTTACGAGGATCGGAAAAAAAACAGAAGACTGTCCAGA
The DNA here is from genome assembly GCA_032270385.1 of Urticina crassicornis. Taxonomy (NCBI): domain Eukaryota; kingdom Metazoa; phylum Cnidaria; class Anthozoa; order Actiniaria; family Actiniidae; genus Urticina; species Urticina crassicornis. Next base: position 10,288 of record JAUUIK010011232.1, on the reverse strand, counting down.
AGTAGGACAACATAACAGTATAAGTTTATGTGATTCTTTACACATCAAAAACTTTATTTGCAGAAAAGCCCTTAATTGAATACAAACAAAAACGTCCACTGAATCGCAAGCAACTTCTTTTAACTTATACAAAGTTACAATTTACCAAATTTGTGTGGACCTTTAGTTTTACTAATCACGCCATTCTAGAGATAAGTTACTTGGGATGGTAAAATGCACGTACATGGTTTAAGGAATATGTAAATGATCCTAGGAATGCATTGTGAAGGAATGAAGGAAGGAAGGAAGGATTCATGCTCATCATAATATGGCGTTTTACATGTACCTGTAATGTTACCAACAAAAGCGACAGGAACCTTTTCTCGATGACAAATCTCTTTTAATGATTGAACATCTTCTTCTCTAACCAACATGGCATTACTTTCTTGGTACTCAGCTCCCCACAGCTCCAGCACAGACAATGTGGGGTCACCAAGGACAAAATCCTTAACTCTAACCACAGCTCCAGCAGGATCACATATTTCTTTTAGTACATTACCTACAATGATATATTCACAAAATAACCAATGATTGATGACGTGCAACTGTTGCTGACGCAAATTTCCCTGTTTCAAATGGAATCTACTATTAAGACAGTTAGGATTTCTACTCATCAACTGTTATCAGGTATGACATCGACTGTTTTAAATGGCAACGACCATTTACGAAAGAGAAATTTGCGTTGTTGATATTTTATCTCTTTATAAACTTACGGTGTGTAAAAAAATTGTAATACATGTTATCTATTCATAATTGTTTTGTATCATAACGGAGCTGAGCCGAGGTATGAAGATCAGAAATTAGAGTTCCTGTTCAACAAATCTATAATTCATTTATACTATGGGCTTCTTCAATGGGCTTGGAATAGAGGTTTATAAGGTACTTACAGGAAGATGTTTTACAGAGTTTGGGTTGCTTCTGCAATTACTAAAATTTAAAATTTTGCTTGCCCATAACACAGGAAAAACGTTTTTCCTTCTGATCAAAATATTTCTTATTATAATAAATGCTTTATTTTGCTTTGCTCCAAAGAACTGATCGAGTCAAGGTTTTTCTTGACCCGGCTGGAACCAAAATTAAACAACGTACAGTAAATAAGCATGCTTTATGTAATCCATTTAACAAGTGGTATAAAGTAACCATTCTAAATTAGAACTATGCATAACTACCATACTCTGAAAAGCTGGTTTTATAGCACAGATATTAGACTCATTGTATGAGTTGATTTTATAAAAGTCATCTACCTACAATTGTATACATTTGCCCCCATAAGACTGCATAGCTAATTGGCATTACCATTAAAACATAAATATGGCCTATTAAACCAAAAACTTCTTACCATTTCCACCAGCTCCCTGATCATGAATACTGCAAATAAGATTAGAATCTAGTTCAAGACAAGCTCTTAGTGCACGGTTCATTTTCTGCTCCATTTCAGCATCTCCTCTCTGAACAGCACCAAAGTCAAGCTCTGATACGTTATCACCTTGTACTTGAATAGATGACGCTGCGCCACCACCCACTCCAATCCTGTAGACAGGTCCTCCAATCTTAACTACTTCCATTCCTATGTTAAGATATTAAAATTTTAGGATTTCATGTTTTATTTTATGGTTTTGAAGAAAACAAGAAGGGCCTAACTAGAAAACCTTACAGTTTATTTAGGCTCTAGGCATTACCCTAAAAAAATGTTTTCAAAACTATATATAGATAATATCAAAAATAACATGTACCGTAATAAAAACTTTTTTTTTAAATATGCAAAAAAAAAAAATTGTGTATATAATTGTATGGAATCATAAATTTTACAATTAAGGCTTTCACATGAGTTATACATAATATAGAAATATAATTTTATGGATAATCACACATTTAAAACAAATTCTGGATGCTGATTGGTTAACAGGAGTTCAGTTCAAACACAATAGCTGTTATTACAGTTGAGCAGGCAATGAGATAATCTTTTCTTTTTTTTTATCTTTTGTTTTTTAAAAGAATCATTCAAGTCAGGCTATCGGATCAATACAATGCATAATGGCTCATTTGCATCTCATCTGCATGCAGCCGTAATAACAGCTATTGCAGTGCAGAATTGCGTAATAGCGAAGCGCACAGTTACTATATATTTATAGACCAAAACTCAGACAAACCAAAATTTAATCTCGAGGGATTTCTAATGAGCCATTTTTTTCTTTTGTTGGAAATGCAGGAATAAATTATAAACTCAGACAAACATGAATTCGACGTCATCTGTGCACTTTGCTATAATACAACTTCTCAATTTTGACTGGCTTAAAAACAATAGAAACTGATCTACCAAACAAATAACATATGTTACTATGGCAACAAATGGAAAGAAATTCACTCAAAAACACCACAACATCGTACATTTGTAATAATAATAATGGGAGTTCTTATATAGCGCATTTCACGAATGTCCCAATGTGCTTTACAATCAGTGGAGGACTTTTACGGGCTGCATATAACGGCGCCATTGGCAGCCAAGCAGCTTACAATCATGAGAGATTAGAGTACGTTAATGTTATGCCTCCAGTTGGAACAGGCTGTTGAACCGGGAAACAATTCCCTACACTTATAAATGCGAATAGTTCAACAGGTTCTTTAATGTCCCCCATATGTAGATTAGTCAAGGGTTGGGAGACAAGACCTATGATTTAACGTCCTTATCAGAGAAGACATGAAAGATTTTATCACAAAGGCAGCACTTTCTACTCAGTTATTTTAAGACCCTGAGTGTTGGTCCGGCCGGGAATCGAACCACAACCTCCCACACAACAGACCGATGCTCAACCAACTGAGCCAACCAGGCGGCGGTTCTCCAAATTAATTGCCAATTGTACAATCATACGCTGTACATTTGTAGCAAATTTTACAATATAGGTTATTTATATTGCCATTTTGTTCTAGGTCATTTGAGATTTAATGTCTCACTTTAGCAATAATATAATATGTATGATTCAAGAACAATTTTCAATTACCAACTAATTACGTCAGTGTTCTAATTAACTCAAGCATTTTAAAATGATGACTCTACAATGTTAAAAGAATGATGGGTTGAACATAATGATCAATGTGGCTGAGCATCTCCTAGATTTAAGTCTGCTGTTTGTTTTTATGTTACCTTTTGGTTTTGTTAAGGTGCACTTAGATAGGCATGTGTGTCTTTGGAGGTATCAAAGTTATATCGACGTTGTATTAACATGCATTTAAATTGGTAGGCAGTCTGTGTAAGCTGCAAAGTCATAAATTTGAGTCTGTTCCTTGTATATTTTCATTCTTTTGTAAGCACCAATTTAGACTAAAATATCCTAAACCCTCTGGTTCACCTAAAGGAGATGGTTGCTTGAATAGTTACCACAGGAAGCCCAAACTTACAATAGGATATCTAAAATCTGTCTGCAATCACAAATTGAAAATATTTGATACATAATATCTCTACAGTTTTATAGTCATTTGACTGTGGCAAAAAAAAAGATGACTTGTTATTTTTTTTAATGAAAGTGTAAGAAATTTAAGAAACACAATTATGTAGTCATAGTCTGTACAAATGTAGATCTTACATCTGTATATTACATGTGTACATGTATATCTTTAACTATTCACACAATCTTTAATTTGTACCTTTTTCAGCCTCAAGCTTTAATATATTTGGTGCATCAATATTTCCAATGCCACCACTGAACATAATAGGTTTGACCCACTCTCGTCTCTCGCCATCTTGTATTTTCATTCCAAAAGACCTTGCAAAACCAGTCAACACAGGTTCTCCAAATTTATTGCCATAATCTGAGGCCCCATTGCTTGCTTCCACAGCTACTTCTAGAGCAGAAGCCATGTTTTTTGGGTACACAAGATCTGGGTCTTCCCATGGAAGTTTGTAGCCTATATATAACAAAGAAGCAGTTTTCTCAGGTGAGAATTAGGGGAAGGAGATGGATGTAACTTGCAAATTGGCACAAACTTCACAAGTCAGTCTCTATTGTGCTATTGCAATAATTGAATATCTCAAATACACTTTAGCCTGTTTGAGCATCACTACATGTAATACTGTAGTTTGATTAAGATTTGTGATTATTTCAATGACGTAATACTGGTAAGATAACCACTTGGTGACCTGGTCTTGTTTTAACAACGAGCAAGAGAGAACAAGTAACCATTCAAGCTAGATGGCAGATCATTGAATTATTCAGTGATTTACCAGGTGAATTATAGGTGGTCAAAGGTACTTTATTCTACGTATAGATATGTGGAGAGATTAAGTATTAAGTAAGGATAACCAGACAAGTCTTTCTAAAATTCTACACTAGTACACAAATTTTGATTCTCCTACGGTCCATGTCTCAACTCCCCACTTTCAAAACAATCAAACTACATAATTTACACTGTAAAAGCAATAAAGAGAAGGATCATGTAGACACCTTATGCTGCACTTGTAAGTATTCAAAATATTCTTAAAGCTTGTACCACTACTACTGTAAAACCCTATGAAAGCCCCATGAAAAGCCTATGAAATAGGTGAAACCTATTAAATACCCTATGAAGTTTTTTCATAGTGCTATGAATTTTATTTTTCATAGACCTATGAAAAGCTTGAGGCTATGAAATTTTCCTCTGGAGAATTTATACCCTATGAAAAAAGTTTCATAGCTGTAGCCATGCTATGAAATAACTATGAAATTGCATAACAAAAGGCTATGAAATGCAATCACTATGAAATTAATGAAACTTCATGGTAGTGACCTATGAAAAATATACAACTTATAAAAACTTACCAATGATCAGATAAAATATCTGTATATGTCTGTTATGAAATCCCTATGAAATGTGACCTGTTTCATTGGTAGACACTATGAAACAATTTCATAGGTACTTCATGGCCATGACTTCATAGGTATTTCATGGTTAGTTTCATAGCATTTTCATAGGGGTCATTTCATAGCCTTTTCATAGCCTGTTAATTTCATAGCTTTTTCATAGGCCACAGATAGTAATTCTCTATGAAACGTGGCTATGAAACGGGACACATTTTCATAGATTATTTTCATAGTACTATGGAAAAACCCTATGACATAGGATCTCCCCATGAAATGACTATGAAGATACTGAATATTTCATAGGCTTTTCATGGGGCTTTCATAGGGTTTTACAGTAGTAGTGTACATTCTGGTGCACAGTTATTATTCTCAAATTCATATGCAAAATAGATATCCATCATTCTGTATACACACCTGGTATTTGCAAATTTCCGAAACAATAACCTGCTGTGCCTGCCACAACATGTGCCCCTCTACCAGTTGCTTGGATATCCCTAATACGTCCTCCAGTTCCAGTGGTTGCACCAGAAAAAGGTGCAACACCTAAAAGTAAAAATAAAGAAGAATTCTATAATTTGTGACACAATTAAAACAGACCAAAAAAGAAAAGATGCTAAAAATATAGTGCAAATAAATATTAGAGCGATTTCACATAACTCATTTTGAGCACAATGGATAGTATCAACTCTCTACTGTCCAAGGTTGATAACTACTTGGATGCAAGAACGCTAAACAAACGCAACTCAGTAAAATCATGTCTGAATAAAGTAAGAAAGTTTGTGTTGTAATTCGATCTCACTGTATTTAATAAATTTTGGGTCATTTTGGCATATCGCCTTTATTTTGTTTATATAAATCTCATTTGCATGTAAAGAAAGTCAATTAAAAATGAGTTATGTTAAATCACTCTATCAACTAAAAAAACATGTTTTACCAAAGTATACATGTATAACACAGAAAGCCATGTTTTATAATTTTGATTTGGTTATTGGAGGCCGTAAAATTGCTGAAAACTTGCATTGATTTTTTTTAAATACTGGGAAAATATTGTTATGTGATAAAGTTTCAGGGGAGGATCCAGGATTTTGGGGGGGGGGGGGGGGTGCATGAAGAAATAGGGCATGTTGCGAAAGATTTAGGGCACCACCAAGTCTGACAAGTCTGCCCCTGAGATCACATACCATACAAGAAATTAAGCCAAAACTTTTAGAAGTGATTTTTTTTTTGATTTGCTTTCTTTGCATGTGTCAAATCTAAATCTATAAATGTAGAAGGCTAAGCCATGTACTATGCTGGAAAACATTCAAACATTTGAAAAACATGAGAAAAAAGTTAAAAGCACTCACCTTCGGCTCATGCTTTTAACGTTTATTTCAGGTGTTTTCAAATGTCTGTCATGTTTTCAAATGTCTGTCATGTTTTCTCACAGTATACTGCATGGCTTAGTGTTCTTTAATTGTTAAAATATACTTAATTTAAATACACTTGATTATAACTAATACCTGTTGGGAAGTTATGAGTCTCGGCAGAGAAAATAATGTGTCTTGTGATATCTGTGTTCATATCAAACTTGCAAGCAACTTTTGCATTATCTGGCTTCAGGATTGACACACCAAAGCCAGTTATAGCACTAAAAGTAGAAAATAAAATAGTAAGACCAGTTTGTAATATATTAAAACAAACATTTAAAAATGAATTATCTTTTACACACCAGGATATCATTACAGACAACCCTATTCTTTAACCTAAACAAACATGACTGTGAAAATATCACTTTTTAGAAAGAGAGAAATATTGGCATTTCATCAATAATTATGTTTAATTGTGCCATGTGAATCCATTCAATATTAAAAATTGTGGACTGGATAAAAGAGGCCATATACCACAAACAATACTGTCTAATCGTTTCAAAACAAATTTAAAAAATGAAATCATAGCTAAATTTGATCTGTTTTCACATAACACACACTCAATTTAGGCTGTATCACAGCATATACTATTAAACCCCTTCATGACCCTGTTAAAAGTTGGCCAGCTACTGTAGCTATACCACAGGTATCCATGCGAAAATAATATGCAAAAAATAATTAGCAAAAGTCTAAACAACTTGGCCAAAAAAATATAGTGAGACAACATAACTGAAATTTAATGCTCAATCAAACCATTTTAAACTCCTCTGGGTAACTATAACTGAATACAATGCAATCCCCACGCCCAGGGGGATATTAACCATTTTCAAAATCAGCAAGGGACTGGGACAAAGTTCAACAAAACGAATTAAATTTAATTAAATTAAAATTACATTACATAAAATTACATTAAAATTAGTATATTTACTGAGTTTCAGGATGATTGGTCACATATTTCTATATCATAAGCTTTCCAAAGCTGCAAAAATAAGAGAGAAATGTAGGGTTGTCTAGCCAAATGTCCAGCCAAACCATACATTCTCTGTATGTTTAGCAATTTAGGAAATCTCATAATATTTTATATATGTGACCAAACATACTGAAAGTCAGTAAATGTACTAATTTTGATGTTGTGATGATGTTGTGATGTTGTGTTTTTTAATTAGAATAAGTTTGACAAACTCAGTCCCAGTCCTTTACTTGTTTAGAAAATGGCTAATTGCATAACTTGTTGAATCTAGAAGGTCCAGCACATTCAGATTTTCTCACACCCAAAAAAGTCTTAGCCAGTGTAGCAAATACCCTGGGGTTTTCTCTGTTTTCTGATGCATGTACAAAAATAACTTCCCCCTCACCTGTGGGCATGTGATGTGGATCTCAATGGGGTCGACCCCAGGGGGGGCCACTTGTACATGTACATGTATGTTAATTACCTGCTATTGTCGTTGAACTTGATGACATTATTATCATTACTGGTTTCTTGTGTTTTCATTACCATTTTCATCAGGGAACTGTCAACCTCTTTTCCATCAATTACAAGTTTTCCACGAAAAAACCAGTGGCGAGAATGCTCACTGTTGGACTGAGCTAAATCAAAGCATTCTACGCTCGTTGGATTACGACCAACTCTTTCCTTAAAAAGCTTGGTATAATAGTCTAAATCCCAGTCGTCAAAAGCAAGGCCAAGATCTTTATTCACTTGCTCTAATGCCGACCTTCCTTTATCCATGACATCAATTTCATACCACCGTTCAGGATGAAAATCAACTTCAAAATTTTCAATTGGTTTCAAATACCTACATTCAGTCATACGGTCATGAAGTCGATCTACTAACATTTGCTCTTCTTCTTTACTCAATAGGCCAGATGTGCGGTTGTCATCTTTAGGATGGAGCTCAATTAGATATCGACGAGACTGTTCAATTCGTTTCACGTTCTTCAAGCCAACAGAGTGGCAAACAGAAACGGCGTTTGTGGAAAATGCGGTGGAGAAATTCAGCCTTGGTCCAATTTCGACAATCATTTTATTACTTGAATTTTCCAATGAGCTGTCATTTGTAGGAAGATGTGAACGTCTAGTCATATTGTCTTCCTCGAAGGATCTACTGAAAATCCAGCGCAGTGTTACTTCTTCACTCTCAGTCAACTGGCAGTGATTTTGAACACCGACATAGAAGCAGAGTTCAGTTTCAAATTTTGTTATTTCATGCCCGGGAATCGCCACTTTTAGGTTAGACAGAGTTACCTCGTGGGCTTCCGTAGATAACCCTGGGACTTGAAAGAAGCTATAAATGGAACAAGACATTTTTCTTCCCTTCAATTCTGAAGCCACAAGAAGCACTTCGAAAAATTATTTGCACGTGTTTTTGTCCACAGGTAACCCAAAAGTACGATCTTTGGAAAAATAACACAGGCAACCCAAGCTAGGTATTTTCACTGCTACCTGTGGTAAGGGTTGTCGCAATATCCAAAATATTTTACAATTAACAAAAGTCTAAGATTTTAAAATACGAATTTAACCATTACTTCGTATTCCGTGTTTTAAGAAAACGCTGGTTTAGGCCATGGGAAACCACCCATTTTTTTCCATTCTTTTTCCAAAAATTCCACATACATGCGATATTGCGATTAACAACAATATATCAACCAAGTGTTCACAAGACATAATTATCGGCTCTTTGGAAATGAACATTGCAGCGTACTGCTTGAGGCCAATCCTGACAGACCAAATACACTCGTCCTTCCTATTATGAAGATAAGCTGAATGATATCATTGGGCCACTCAGTTGGAAGTCAGCTTCAATAAACAAAAAGTGAAATGCCGATACTTTTGCTTTTTCATTCGGGACTTCCTTTTCATTGAAAAAAAGCTGACTTTGAAAATTGACTCGTTTGTTTCTTCAAGCTGCACAAGGTCTGAATTGATAGCATCAAGTTTAATCACAGAATTAATTTTGCAGAAAATATGTTGTTGACAAAAAACTGGTTGAAAAAATATCAAACATCTGAAATATCTAGGAAGAAAAAAAAACTACAAATGTAGAAAAGAGAGGAAACGAGACAAAGCCGGACAAAAGAACGAGCATGCAAAAAAAGGAATTGAGGATTATAATTGAGAGTAGCTGTATCATGAGGGAAGGCTTAAAGGTCTGAAAGTTTCTGTTTTGGATCTCTATCTAAGAGAAAAACAATTAAAGTATGCGCAAGAAAGGCAAGCTTGATCTCGTAACCGCAGACATTGCAACTGATCTGTAATAACAAAACTGGCTATACGACGGAAATATATAGAGAGCACACAGATGATGATGATGAAGAGGACCACGAAGATGAACATTTTATTATAGGAGAAATCGGTGATAGTGACGATGTTAGCAGCAGTGGTGATGATGATGATATGTGTGTTTATGCGAGTGACAAAGACTGTGGAAGTGGCAGTGATGAAAGCGATAGTGAGAATGAAGATAGGCATGCAAATCGATTCGTTGTTTTATACGACTAGATCTGGTAGAACTGTTACAACAGGGAAAGAAAACACTCATCTATAAAAATATTATAACTTCAGTTGAATTTCGTTATTAACTAATTTATTAAATACAAGTGCTTCCTGATAATTTAGTTGTGTTTTAAAGTTGGGGAGGGTCATGATATTTTACATGCTATCTTAGGGAGGGTCACGTTTTTTTTTTCCATGTGGCAAGGGAGGGCCATTCTTTTTCTAGGGGCTTGCCCTAAGCCAGCGGAGACACACACATTAGCTCCATAAAAGTTCTGGAGAACTGACTGAAATTAAACTCACTACATGCTGTTCATGCAAGACCTTTTACCTGCTTATAGCGGTAGGGAAAACTAACAGTTGGGTACATTTTACTTAACAATTAGACTACGAGCTAGAGATTTCTATGAGGTGATAGTTAACGAAGAGTCTTCGACGAGAGCGAGTAGTCTAATTGTTTTAGTAAAAATCTTATCTGGGATTGCATTGTCTATCAATCTTTCAATATCTTC
>JAUUIK010011121.1:0-10466 GCA_032270385.1 Urticina crassicornis | reverse complement strand
CTTAAGCCTGGTTCACACGTGCGACATAAGCATAAGCATAAGAACATACGCAAGCGCAGATAGTACTTTAAGGTTGACTGAATGCTTTGTTCTACCCAAGTATAAAGGGGTTAACTAACCGTGAAGTACAACCTGCGCTTGCGTATGTTCTTATGCTTATGCTCATGTCGCACGTGTGAACCAGGCTTTAGCAACTTTAGGAGTTGTGAGCAACTTTTTGTGGTGCGAGCAACCATGAGCAAATTTGACCTCCCATGCAGAGCAACTTTTGAGTAACAGACTGGGCCTTGCAGTGAGTGCTATATTTCCCCTGCACCCCTTGACAAAATCCTGGATCCACCCTAGCTGATTATATTAGAGATTACGTAAGTTTGTATAACTTTGATGTTATTGTTACATTTCATGTTGTCTCTTAAAAAATCGATAATTATATATTTTTTAAATTACGATCATAAGTTTTGTATTTTTTTGGTAATGTAAAATGTACCAGTAGATATTGTATGAATTAACGGAGAATACATGACATTTTGTTAAGAAGCTAATTCATTGGAAAATGTGCATCAACATGCACAAGTATAAACTGTTTTCAATAAATCTAGATATTTAAGTTCACGCAATTACGTGTTTAAGCCTTCGTTGCTTATGCAACTTGTTTTAATGACCCGTCTGAAACCTTTCAGATGTTCAGGGTGGCAATTCAACGATAATGTTTAATTACTCGTGCCCAGGCCTCTGGCCGCACGAGTCTAAAAATGCAGCGCGAATTTTTTTTCTGTATTTCCATGTCGAAAGTTGACAATGTACCCAGCAACCTTTACGGTCGTGTACCACGCATGCTTTCAACAGAACTCAGAAGAAGGCAGCCATTTTGTTCTTATAAGAAATTGCGAAGACACGGCAAACAGAGACAGTTTCAGTGATAAATATGGAACCGAAGACAACTCCAGTGGTAAATGTAGAATCGAAGAAACCTCAAATAATATTGAATTATGTTATCGAAATCGTCGCCAACCCTTCCATTCGTGAGGGTGCTGTTACGTTCCAGCAGCTAAAAACCAAGAGACCACAACTATGGTCGAAACAAATGAAGATATAATGGTACTTAATGGTCAAAAATCAAATCAAAACTGCCATGGTGTTGTATTAATAACTAGCGAGGCGAAGATAATAGTAAGTCATAAAAATCCTAGAAAACCAACTAAAGATGAGCTTGAGATGTCAAAAAATATTGGTTGCTATTCATAAAGAAACCACCGTTGTAAGTTGTTTAATAAAATGTAATACACAGCATGAGAGGTATTGCATTTCAAGGAGAAAATTACTCACTTCAGGTGACATTGAAATACACCCTGGCCCTGTTACCCAAGATAATACATTGCAAATGGTTCCTAGAATTTCCCAAATGGTATTATTACAGTCTAGATTAGTTGATAAAGGTTTAAAATCAATAGATTTTGGCGGTGCAGGTGACTGCTTCTTTAGAGCAGTATCACATCAGTACGTAATATTGCTGTTCAATATATGAGAAATAACCCAGAAAGGTTTATTGATCAAGAGTAAAACAGATCATTCATGGGTAATGTATCTAGCTATGATATGTCTCGACAAGGTACATGGTGTGACGCACTATGTACACTATGTTTCAACAGCTGCATTAGACCATTACAATTCATTAACAAATATAATTTCTCAAGTTTTAATTTACAAGTACCTGACAGTTGATATATACATAATATGTTCGAATTGTCTGACTGATTCATTTTTATGATGGTAGGAAATAATTGGATAGATTGGATTGATTTAGTAAGCATTTTTTGGTGGTTATAATTATTTCAATAAAATTAGATATTTTGTATATTAAAGATATGCATGTCACTTAGTTATATTGATTGTGATTAGCCTGTGGAGCAAGGTCCTTTTGAAGGCAAAAGGTAGGGGAGAAGGTGCACTGGACAAAATGTATGCCATGACACTAGTCATGTCCCCAGGGCACAAGTGAACCCTTGATACAAGGGTCTAGTTTGAATTGTAATGAATCATATCAATGCAAGAAGCAGATAATTTATACTTGAGAACATAATTATTGTATAACCTGAAACAAATATTCGATCACTATTACATTGCAGCCATTTTCACATGTGTTTCGCAGATTGTGTACAAGCATGCACTCGATTGTTCATTTTTGATTACGCATAACAATAGCAATTGTTTTCCTGTTCTCATTATTTTCTGGCACGCGTCAGAAAAATGAGACAGAACGCCAAACGAGACATTTGTCTTAAAAATAAAAGGTCTAATAGTCAGTGTCTATTAGTCGAAAATCACTCTATTATATTTCTCTATTATATTTCTCAAAATATTCCTAACTTAAGAATACTTATATTACGATTTAATTGATATTCTTAAAGCTAAATGAATAATCATTACAAAGAAATTTCAAAAGGTCTCTTGAATCGAAATTCTTGAATTAGGGAGTTATCATTATTTAACGGGGGGGGGAGGGCCACTATAATGGTAGTAAAGCCCCTAGAAAAAAAAAGACCCTCCCTTGCTATATGAAAAAAGAAACGTGATCCTCCCCAACTTTAAAACCCAACTAAATTCTCAGGAAGCACTTGTATTTAATATATTACTTAATAATGGCATTCAACTGAAGTTTTTCTCCTAATTTGTCTCCTAACATTAACCAACGAGTAAAATTAGAGAAAATGAGTTCAAAAAACCTGACTGTCCCCTAAGTCCAGTTAAAAAAACGTGACCATCTCTAGACTTGAATGAATAAAAATGCGGCCCTCCCCCCAGTTCTAGTGGTCCTTCCTTCCGTTAAATAATGATAACTCCCTAACACTAAAATGTGAGCTCTCAATATTTATATTGAGTGAATCGAATCGAATCATGGATTAGTGACTACGTCTTCTATGAAGATGAGTATAATCGAGAGAGATTGATAATAAATATAATCCAAGATGGCGGTGTTGTTGAATTATTCATTGGCTAGAGCGAATGTTTAGAAGATCAAAGGGACTTTATTTCATGTTTTTTCAGACAAATATGTATGTGTAGTGCTTTTATAATTAAGAATTCCACACGAACTGTCACTCGTACACCAACCAACATTTTACCGGTTTCACGGCGAAATGTGGATTTTCCTACAGCCCGTGCTTCAAGTAATTATCAAGAAATTACACCAGTCGTCAGATTTTGATGTAAAAAAATCACAAAAAAACGCTGTCACTCGTACACCAACCACAATTTACCAGTTTCGAAATGTGAATTCTGCTACAGCCCATGCTTCGAGCAATTATCAAAAACTTACACATTTTAGTAGACAATTAGGAAGTGTAGAGTGTAGATGTTGACGTTAAGTGTGTTTTGTGCGAAACAAACTTATGGTTTGACGGCAAGTCGTCAGCTTTGACGTCAATAAACGACTTCCATGAAACCTCCCATACAACTACTAAGCGAAAGTCAGGAAAAAGGGCTCATATCCTTGAGAGGATATAATATATAATCATCATATCAAATATAATATTTACTTACGAGTTGTAAAAGGCAATATGTTTATCCATACCATACTTAACAGGAGAAGATGGTTGTACTCTACTCGATAAAACCTCATTTCTCAAATTTCTCAAAGCGTACTTTTAGTGTTTCGAAGTATTGTGTTGAAAATGCTCCCATGATTCTTTGCAATAAGGATCTATGAAATGTAGGGACAAAGTAATCAGTTTGAGATCATTATTTAAAATTCTGATAGAGCCCCTTTTAGACACAGGCCTCTCGTACCAGCAGTTACGAAACAATTCAATGTACTTTGACCCTACCATGGGAACAAAGTATACATGGCTACAAAACAAACGTCCCGATTGTACAAGAGCCAACACTATGCTAAGTCAGCGGACTTCAGAACAAGAAAGTAAATAGTCAGACATAAAACGTTTATATTCTTATGAGCTATCACTATCAATTACGTTGGATGATTCAAACGATATTCCATACGTCTATATATCTATAAATCCTTGGCGGATTTATTATTGCTGTTTATCTGCTGGTTTAGTAGCAGTCCATGTTAGTATCTTGTATAGAATATGTATTGTATAGAATATGTCACGTCATCGACTCTAATGCATGAAAAGGAATGTATTCAAATCAATTTAACTGTTAGGTTGGGTTTTAATCTAGCAAGTATATTAAACAAAAGTCTCAAATAGCTTTAAAATATGAAACTATGCTCCCACATGGTTGATATTTGTATTCCTAAACTTAAGGTATATCATGAGACATAATTGAGGTACTTTTTTAAATAAAGTATACATTTTCTGAAGGGTTAATAAATGAGGATTGTATATTTCTAAGTCATTTTTATCAATATTATTTTCTTTTGGATTTATAGCTTATTTTCTAAAAATAGTTCCGACTTCCGAACGGCTGTTTCATCCCCCTCCGATTTAAGAAACGGATGAACTATGTTTGGTAACTCAATCTCCATATGTTGATCTACAATATCGTGTCTCAGATTTTTATTTGACGCTTCATTCTTTTTTAAATATTTTCATATATAGAATTCCTTATGTTAGACGGTGAATCTTAGAAAACTCTTCATATCTCATGAATGGAATGGAAAATAAAAAAACTGAGATATGATATTGCGAATATTGCGAATATTACGAATGATGTATGAATCGTCTTGCCAAATGTCACTGTAATTGATTAAATGTCTCGGGAGAGTAAGCATTCGAAAGTTCGTGTATCGCTAGAAAAATCAACTTTTGTTTCGAGGAGATTAACCGCTATTTACTCGAGTGTAATTACCACCTACACCTTTAAACCAATGATTGTAGGGTAAGCTCTTTGATCTCGACGTTGCGGTTACCAGATACTACATAACGATTGCGTGTCTTTAGACAAGTAGTGTTTTAGTCTTCGTACAGAAGTTCTTCTTGTTTATGACAAGATGTCAGATGTCAGATGTCTTGGTACACAAAGCGAGTGTCTTTAGAGCTGGACTCTACTTCTTACCGAAGCTCTTTTTGCTGATAATAAGAAACTTTTCCTGGTGACAGAGGACTATATCCTTCGCCTACTGGTCCCAACTGGGTTCTAGAAACTATAATTTTTAGACGAACAGTACTAGTAAAGGATCTTTACCCTTTGAGGCATGTTAGAAATTGATGTAATTCATGAAAGATGATTTAAAATAAAGCTATTTAAAAGTATATAAAAAACAGCATTAAAATGACTAAAGTATTCTCACTACCGGAAATAAAACATTGCGAAATTAGCATAACAATATATATCCCATGCGGCATGGGTGGTCATTGCGGTAATACGCTCGCCTCTTACCGCTGTGGTGCCAGTGGGTCGTGGGTTCGATCCTCGGCTCGGGCACTTCATGTGAGTTGAGTGTGTTGTTGATTCTCTCCCTAGAAATTTACAATTTCTAAATTCCAATTCCATCATGGACGAGGGCCACAAGTTTATCGGCTCACAAGCTGTCACGTGTTACCCTAGTAAAACAAAGTTGATTTATTTTATTTATTTATTTCTCCAACAATCCTTTTCGCTTTATATATTACCAGCACTCCCTCCTTTGTGCACACTTGCTCAAACGATGTTTAGAGTGTTTGTCTCTCCGCCTAATCGCGGACTGCACCAGGTCATGGCCGACCGGCCTCCAAACACCCAGCGTCCTCAAAGTTGTAGACAGGAAGAAGTTCTGGAGCGAGAGCGACTGAGGAAATGTATGCCAGTCGAGAGCGACCGAGGAATGAATGCCAGTCGAGAGCGACTGAAGGAATGAGTGCCAGTCCAAAGCGACTGAAGAAATAATGTATAGTCAGCAGCGGCTGTTGAGAGAGAAGGCTCACAGCGCACAGATTATTTGATATTTTATGGCAGTCAAATTAAAGGCGACTGAGGAGATTTTTTGTTTTCTGTTTTATGCCGCCTGAAAGTTGTCTGGTCAATTCTCCTAAGAATTGTCAAAGCTGCAAAACGGCTTGATCACATACGAAATAAATTGTTAAAAAAACACAATAAAAAAAGTCTACAACAGAAAACTTTTAATGAACTAATATGAGTAGAGATAAAGACAATGTAGCTATGAAATATTAAAGAGTTTTGATACTATTTTAACTCTTGAAAAAAAGAATTGAAAATGCTACAAAACACTGAAAGCTTTGAAAGATGAATGATTTACAAGGCGTGCGCGCGCTCACGTCACGTCAGCATGTTTCTGTGCTCTGAGAGAAACATGGTTTTAGGAGATTGTTATCCAATCAGAGCGCGCGTTATAGAGCTGTTAAGTGTGACGTCATTCGTGTGAAAAACGACTTCCGGGTCCAAATTAAAAAGCGTTAACGTGGAGATTTTTCTGACTTCTTTCTTCATAGCCGGATTCTCTGTTCATATATCTGATTGTTGCTGGTAGAGGATAAGTTGTAGGGAAAGGTTATGGCTATATTTTAGCAATCTTTTTGTGCGCTTGGACCCGGAAATACGTCACAACTTAACAGCTCTATAGAGCTGTTAAGTGTGACGTCATTCGTGTGAAAAACGACTTCCGGGTCCAAATTAAAAAGCGTTAACGTGGAACGTGGAGATTAGCCGGATTCTCTGATCAGATATCTGATTGTTGCTGGAGATCAATCCACAATCCAAGCAAGCTTATAATGACTTTAGTATTGATTCTATATGGTTATATAACTGATAGCAAAACAATTTATTATTAAATCACCTTATCTACACCTAGTACTCCTACAACCTCACTTAGTTCCCTCAGTTTTCTAACCCCACCTCCCTCGTCAGAAAAACGAGAGTGGTTTAGTTATTTAAATTCAAACCCCGAAAAAGAGAAGTATATAGAAGGTACCGCGGCGGTCTAAGAGACTTTCAACAGAAGTGAGAATGTCCCCCAGCTGATAATATTATGAATATAACTTATTTTATAAGTTACAATTTGATCTTAGTTCACGTAGTTGTTAAAAGAAAACAATAAAGTATGTTAAATTCAACAGGTTTGTTTGATTTTGCCCCTTCTCCAGACAGTAAGATATAATTCGTTGTTTCAACGAAAAACCCGTCACAATTAATTCTGTTCGATCGGCCTAAAAATAGATCTGACGTCGTCCCCTCAAACCTCTAAGGTCAGCGGTTTCCAATTGCTGCATGCGTTATCGAACATCTAATTGAACACGTGTTAAACAATAGAGCCAACAAGCACCCCCTACGGGGATGGCACATGTCAGAACAATGATTTACCCGAGAGAACACCCATCCAATCGGTCGGTCTAAAATTAGACATGGTTATTAATAGGAACTGGATGGAATTAGACAATAGGAGTAAATATAAATACAACGATGACTCATACCTTCAGGACCACCCCTCTCCCCTATGAACCAGATGCAACCTTACGAGAACCTTACGAACCTTACGAAAATAATAGAGAACCGGATGCAGCACCGGCATTTCCCTACTACTTGTGACGGAAGTGATGAAATCAGTGTAACACTATACTCATTGTTCAAAACCAGCACGGTGACCGTCTGATTTACGAAGCTATCTTTTTTCAGACACCAGATAAATAATTCATGATCAGTTATAAATAAATATAATAAACCAAGAAAGACACGTGGTAAGTTTCAGTTCTTTTATTCAAGAATTGTTAACAAAAAAGCTGTAATTAAAAATCCCCATACAAACTCTTATAAAAGCAACATAAACGGAGCTTGGGCTACCTGTTGATCCACTCGAAGCGAGGTTAGTACTCGTTCACATCCATCGTATGGACCTGGATCTACGGTTGAGTGATAAATACATTCCTCAGAACGCTCTCCGATAGATGAACTATAATATAATGTATGCTAATTGTATTCATGCTAACTCGAGCTTTTAAACTGAAAGGCCGGAAGAGCTGGGAAAGTCTTTTTGGATATGCTGTTGTTGTTCAAGATTTGTGTGGTTTTGCTTACTTCACTAGGTATGTCGAAAGCATATATTGAACATTTAATCATTAATCGTTTTGTTCATTCCATATTATCATACGCCATGTGCTTTGGGTGTGTGAAACGAAGACTTGAAAAACGAAGACCGAAGACCGAAGACCCGGAAAAACGAATACCCGGAAAAACGAAGACCCCAAATATGAAAAGTATAAAAATATAAAAATTTACGCTGAAATGTTTGGTCGAAATTACAATCAGATTATAAACGTAACCATCACTGTTGTCGGTCTAAGTTATGTAAAGTTGCCAATGCAATCAATGTTCACATGTTTTCACCCCACTTTAGGAGGCCCGTAAAAATAGAGGCAAAGCATCCTACTTCCTTTTTGTCGTAAAACTAACCAAGATTGTAAGTGGGTAGACCAGTCACGTTAGGTTCGTAGTTTGTTTTCCCAAGCAACATTGAAAAGACATAGGTACGATGTATGAGACACACACCACGAGGTCACATATTACGCACCGCTAACCTCACCGCTAACTTCGTTTTCCGGTCTTCGTTTTCCACACACTCCATGTGCTTTTGGATTTTGCATTGACTTCTCATGTGATAGATGGGCCAGCGATCATTTGTGAGGCCTTCCTAAAGTAATTACATAATCCAAAACAGCTGCTTGTAGAGCATTTTGTAGCTTTGAATAAATTTTGATACAGAATACTAATAAGCTTAGAAGCGGCCGTCCGTAAATATGGTTATTTTAAAGATGAGAAGCTGCACGATCTTTCAGTCGTTGAATGTGATTGCAAACTTAATATGTTATCGATTTATGACTTTTACTTATCTGACCCGTTTTGAAAGACCAAAATGTCACCATATTGAGAGGCCAGAATCGCACATTGTTATACATGCCCTGGTATTATTGAATTTTACTGGATGTTTTGATCCTTGAAAATCTCTGAATCCTTTTGGACTATCATAATGTTTGATTATTTACTTCGCCTCTGTAACTCCTATTATACAACCACAAACACATGTGCCTTTGAGGTGGTTTTGTAATGAATCTAACCGAGGTCAACAACTTTCTATAGGTATATAAACTGTCATAGCTCTTAGCTGTGATTGCCTAACACAGGGGGACCAATCTTTTACGAATAGAAACATATTTTTAGTGATTATTTTGATATTTATTTGATCCTTCTTTTATCCTTTTATTATTTAGTTCGTTCATTTAAAAAATAGTTTCTTCACTCGTTTCTTCGTTAATTTCTTCGTTAATTTGTTGATTCATTCGTTTCATGTATTATTTTGTATATTTTCCGGTGTTTATAACTGGAAAAAAGTGTCTGCCTTTTTTAAGCTTATATCTGATTAATTAGTAAGGTTTGATGATGGTAGTCCAAACTCTCAATACTCCATATCCAACCATGAGATAATAACTCTACGGCCCTGTTTACCTGGAGAAAAGCTGGCTCGGGTACCAGTACTACCCCCGATATAGTGCGTTTATATGGAAGACATTTTACTCTGGTTACCTGGGTCAAAAGCTAGCGCTCTCGGTTTTGATTGTTAGAAGATTTGGTATAGTTGGAAATAATGACTGTGCGCATGCCCAAAGAAGAAAGTTGTGTCGGCAATGCGAGCTAACTTGTTGTAAACCGTTTACATGAGGCAAGTCAGATATGTCTCCTGTAAACGCTTGATGTCGATTTACAAGAATATGTCATTCTCGTACCCAGACCCTACTCATTTCCCGAAAATCTAGGCTCTAGGAAACCCTAAAACCCAAAAGCTAGAATCTGCCTACAAGGTCATCACAGCGCATGCTCAGATAGTTAGCCTAAGGCTCCTCGGTTAATCAAAACCCTATTATGGCCAGAACTCGTCTGTCTCGTGACCAATCTAAACCAATAAAATATCAAAGTAAGGGGGAGGGGTATGTGAAGTGAGGGGAGGGGTGGGGGAAGGGAGGGGGAGGTGGGGGCGTGAGGGGACGTGGCGGGGAGTTGGAGGGGCACAGAATTAGCTGGCCCACCAAGTGAAGGCTGTAAACAGCCTCTTGTTACACCTTTTTCAAAAACGCTTGTCTTTTGGATGGCACATCAGCTTCATAGTACATTTCGAATTCATGACCGAAATAATATCTAGTGAGATTGCAATAAACCCGTGAATTATTTTGTATATTCAGAGATTACGAGCATTTTTTCTTTTAAAACTCTCTTGAATTATAAGAAAATGTTCTGATATGCACGCACGAAATTTCGGCTTGGTTTGTTTATCTATTCCGATCTTTTATTAGAAACAACAACAACAACAACAACAACTCATTTATTTCGTACAATTACAATTTCAGATACATGGTAACATTGTGAAGAAAATTACTTAGGAAATCGTACATGTCATCTAAAAATAGCGAAATAAAGCTAATCTAGTTAGATGACATTTTTGGAGTTTGCAAAAATATATATGCAATATTTCAGGGTCAACATGTACGAATCTAAAGATATTTACATAAACAAGAAAATTA
>JAUUIK010011120.1:0-13954 GCA_032270385.1 Urticina crassicornis | reverse complement strand
TACATTGCATTCATTCGGCCTGTTTAAGATGTGCGCATTGCATTAATTTGGCCTGTTTACAATACGCGCATTGCATTAATTCTGCCTAATTACGATGAGCGCATTGCATTCATTTGGCCTGTAGCGCACATTGCATATAGTCCTAGTAGAACAATACTCTAACTAAAAAACATTTTTCATTTTTCTGCGCTAACTGAGAGAATCACCAGGTATATATGAGATATATAAATATATAATTAGTATAATTACACAGGTGAATATAGAATTCTCTTCGTTATATTTCGCTATTTTCACCGCACAGTGAATACAGCTCGAGCGAGAGCACTTTCCATTGCTTTTCTTTACTTGTTGCCAGTAAATTCGTACAAAATGGTGTCTTTTTTTTCAGTTTCTCTAATATTCACTTGTGTAATTATACTTTGTTTCAATCCCTTGTCTGACGTCATTGGGAAGATTGGTTTTTAAAGATAGTTCGAATTAGAAGGGTACGAGTAACGTTACCTTTGACTGTTGTGTAAAGCGAGAGAGAATAAGTTGAATTAAAGAATTGCACAAGAAAAAGAAGTGATATTTTTTAATGCACCACGAAAATGGTCAATTCATACCCAATCATTCCCAACCCATTCAAGGAACAAAGATTTTCGACTGAACCAACTAACAGATTACAAGGCCTTGACTGAGCAAGCATAATGTGGTCGCGTGATGAAGTCACGTGAATCTTAATTACAGCGCATGCGCTTCGATCATAAGAGCTGTAGACGTTTCGTTTGAAGCTTCTTGTAATTCCTTTCCTGTTTATGTAATTTTATGTAATTTCCCTAACTAGCAACGCACTTGAAACCATGGCCAGGACAAGCAGATTACAATCCGTTCTAGCATACTATATTCCAATCATAACATGACCCTAATACCAACTAAACGTCTCATAGTTGAAAGTTGCGTAGGTGCCATTGGCGCCTTTGATTTACAGTCGGAAAATGTTCACCGATTTGTAAACTAACCCTGACATGCTTCATGGGGGCGGTAAATATATATATATATTTTTTTGTGGCGGTCAATATAGCTATCACATTTTTAGATAAACGTTTTGTGTTATCATATATATAATACCTATAATTCCTAAATCCATCTAATCTCAATCGTCAAAGTGTCTGATTCATAATTACTATCGATGCGCGGTGGACACCCCCGCCTTTCCAGAATAGGTTGGACGTGAATACAACTCCTTACTCAATATCGTAATCCAAATTATTCGAGGGCGGGATGGCTTTTCTGTTTTGCGCCATCTCTTCATGCTGTTTTTCAAGTTTGAATCCTGGTTATCTCGCCTTTTCCTGCAAGAAGTCTAAAACAACTACTTGAATTCTAATACAAGCCGGTCACCCACATTAGACCAGAAATCGAGGACTCAAGTTTATCAATTAAAATTAACTGTTACGGATTACCCTCGAAAAATGACGTCATGCATGATAGCGTCATTTGACTACCACTACCAGAATGCTTTGGGAATTTTCGTATTCAGATTTTTATTCCCTCGAAGTAGTAGGACAATCAATACTAATGAACTAACAAAAGAAATTTTGGTATAATGGTAGTCAAATGACGCCATTATGAAAACGTTCTATCCATTGAACTGCATGAGATATTATATACGACGTCTCATTTTTCGGTATATTTTATTTCAGTCCAAAGTGTGTGTTTGCATTTCGGCTTATGCCTTGCGCCTTTGCCTCGTTAATAAAGGTAATTCATTAATTTTAAAAGAATTACATCGAAGGGAATATTATGAGGGAGAAAGGGATTTGGCTTTGTTAATCCTTCCAGATTAACATCGATGCGTCTGTACAATAAGCCACGGTCATTCAAAACGACAAGAGTACACATCCTGAACGGTCTTTCAGCTAATGAAATATAAACGGGCTCAACATTGAACGCACGTGTGAATACTAAAATCTATATTCTTCAATTGAACAAGCTTTTAAGAAAAATACGCGGCAAATGTATAAACTGACAATAATACAAACAGGGAATTAAGATAGAGGAATGTTGAGTTACTAAGATACTTACACAAGGTATTACACGCTATAAAAACAACGTCTAATGTACTTTTATAAGTAGCAAATCACAGCATTATTGTTGTATTGTGCGCATAGTATTGTTGGATTCGGTGTTCGAAACACTACGTGGCATTCCATTCAATTGGTTCAGGAGCCGCCAGTTCGCAAGAAATGAAAGCATTTTCAACGATTTATACGGATAGTTCTCGACAAAACTCCTACTGGCTGGACCGGTATTTCCTGATTTTCCCATTTAATGTCGCTAAACCTGTGAAGAATTCCTGAATGGAATCGAGCTGAACGTGATTTGAACACGGAGTAGAAGAAAACCGACCCATGACTGACTGCGTTGGCGAGGTAAGATTGTTATCAACTGTGACGTTTCTAGACGTGTATTGTAGATAAGATTTAAATCATGTTAGTTTAGTTGAAGTTCAGGGTAATTACGAAGGTTTATTTGATTTATTCGAACACGTACATATATCAGATATCATCGTGTTTGTGACTGATCTAAGTTGGTCGTGCTAATCAATATATATATATACAATATATATGTCGCTGGAATAACATTGAGAACAAAAACAGAACTGAATTCGAAGGTTTGTTTGGTATCAATCTTGCTGTTCATTTACTTGTGCAAAAATATGATACATGGTGGTTGGGATGAAAATGATGATAATGATGATGGTGGTGGTGGTGGTGATGATGATGGTGGTGAAAAGTCCGAAAAGTTCTCCACATTCGTATAATGCGCTATATAAGAACTCCCGTTATTAATATTATGATTGTGATGGTGATAGTATGAGAAGGCCTGGGAATGAATACTGTTTAGATCAGTGAATCTTTCATTTGATTGGTGGGATATTCTGGGATTATTTCTAGTACTATGATAAAGATAGAAGTGTAAGTAAGTGTAACATGCCTTTTATGCTGCTCTTCTGGATTTTGAGTGGTTTTTCACTAATCGATGGATTTAACGACCTCAGTTAATTATATTGTTTCTGTGATTTTACACATATCTTCATACAAATCTTATCTTGAGAGTTTAAAAATAATTCTGAAAGCAAACATCAGAAAAACGTTTAAGAAAATAATGTTGAAAAATACGTTTGAAGATTTGTGAGCAATCCTAGTGTCCAGCCTGTCACATCCACAGGGAGCCCGAGCCTGGCATTTATGAGTTAAAAAAAGAGGCCTCTCCCTTTCTTGAATTCTTGTTTCAATTTCTTGAAAAACGGAAAATTATTAATGCGCCTAAGAACACTTGCTATGAATCTCTCTAAACATTGTTCTGAAAGTGTGGCTGGAAAAAACCCCAATGAAAACCACACTGTTTCTCAACTGATTAGCCTCACTTTTGATCAAAATAATTTAAAAAGTGTGGACACAAGAAACAGTTTAGTTGTTTTCTTTCTAAATAAAGTGGTCTGTAATTACACTGATAGATGCCGAGGTTGGGCTCCCTGTGGCGCGCGGTCTTTCTCTCTTTCCTTTCATTTTGTCGGCACTTCTTTTAGTCAAGCAATGGCCGGTATTGGCGTGACACGAAATAACCCTTTTGAAGTGGAATAACACCATTAATCAAGTATACAGATCGGAAAGAACTAGAGACACACTAGTTCTCTGATGAATATCAAGTATACTTTGTCAAATGACTTTCCCATACATATATTATATCTTATATATGGTCTCATCATTTAATGGATTTTTGGAGAGCCTTGGTTAAAGTAGTTTTTGATATGTATCAAGTCTAAAATCCTGCACGCATGTACAATATTATCGAGATATTTCACATCTTCGATATTTTATTTTATTTGTTTACTGGTTTAATTTGAAGTCATTTTAGTGTTGGACGGACTGAACTGAACCATGTTTATAATTCGCGTGATTTTCCTGGCATTACGTGACTCGAGATGAGGACAAAGTCACGCAAAGCACTCACTGGCTCGCTCGCTCGGGAAATGACTGCAAGAAGATGAATGACGACGACATGAAACTTGTTCAATGGGAAAAGTGAAGCACCGATATTGAGATGGGCGTGTTTTCACAAGAACATTAGGGAGCAATAACACGCCTCTGAAGGCAAGATAAGGCTGTCAACGAATGCTGTCATAACTACATAAAAATCCATTTACTCCCAAATACGCTGAGACAATCTTTCTCCTGCTTCAAGTGTTGTAAAAACCAATATTTAATTTCAAGATTTTCTTTTCTTCTCGTTGCTCTGTGTGATAAGAAAAACAGTGTCTGCCTGAAATCACTCTCAGTCTGGGATATTTCCCAGCGTTTCTTTAATTCACAATTATATATTTTCCTTTTCTGATGAATTAGTATTCTATGCTCTGAAACAGACTCGTTGTCCTTGACCTCTTCAAATTATATGTATGAGTTTTCCCCCAGAAAACATCTTTGAATCAAAGATTAAATCCTGTTTTATCAGTAAATATTTTTATCAGCATTTGACTACCACATTTACCATGATATAAATACAATACAATACATTGCAATACAATAACATTTCTCTTCATGTATTAGTTCATACATTTGAGGAACTCGAAAGCGACTAAGGAGCAAATGATAGAAACCAAATTTAAAACCAAATTTAAAATCTAATAAAATTCATGAAGAAGTGATCAAGTTAGCATCACCGTTAATACTGAATACCAAAATCAGTTCAAACAGGATTTTAAGTTTTTACAGAAAGCATTCTGATCCCATATGACGAGTGTCAATGTTGATTAAATAACATTAGTTCCATCAACATGTTTATAGACCAACTTGACTTTTTTTTCTTTTAAGATTTTACAAACAACTTAACTTCTAACTTATAGACTTTATTTATTTTTAAAGATTTATTTTGCGTAAAATTCAACACTATTCTACTCAAAAAGAGGTTCAGATTGAAATTAGAGTGGAACGGCGTAATAACTATTTTTGCAAAAATAAATGGCATAATTCTTGAGTCAATGACTTCAATTTTCGCCACTTTTTGAAACCTTTACAGTGCTTTGATTTATCTTACCTCCGGGGGGGGGGGGGGGGGGTCGGGGGGAGTTTGACTAAATGTACAATTCATCAGTCTAAACCGTTTGCAAAAAACATACTCTTGAAGTCAATTGCTTTTCAATTTTTGCTACTTTTTGAAACCTTAGCTTTGCAGTTCTTTGATTTATCTTACCTCTAAAGGGAGGGGTAGGGTGGAGTTTGAAGAAATTCATTCGATCACAACAAATATTTTCTTCAAGTCACAGTATCGCTTGTGTATGTAAAAACAAATACTCCTGTAGGTTTTTTTTTCTGATGTCGGTGTCATCAAAGGTTTCAAGTAATCACAGTATCTTTGCTTTTTCTCGAATTAATGGACTGAAATTGCTTTTAAAGGTCAGCCTTGTTTGAGAGATTCATTTTCCGGTTTAATCAAATGCATGTCAGATAGATTACCATCCTCTGATTGAAAGATGATGTAAAAATGTCCAGTCATTTATGACTGAGACCCGATTCTAGCGAGTTGATTTACACTGACTAACTGGAGCTTCTTCTACTGGCTTCAACCAGTTTTTCCAGGTCGTGATTACCTTCATCAATGATACAAAAAATAGTCCATCTATCTATCAAACAGTGTACATACAAAGTAAATGTATTTTTTTATGTTTCTAAGTTTTTCCCACTAACTACATCGAATCAGGTGATTTGTGTTGCTCTAAATCGACTTCAGTCTGACGGTGACGAGGAACCTCTGTTCTATTTGGTGTTTGGTCGACCTATGAATGTCGTGAACGTGTCATCAAACTGGCGCCAAAACTCTTTATGTTTTACCTGTTTTCATGGCTACAAAAAAAAAACATTTCAGGCGCGTGTATAATATACACAGAAATACTGAAAGCTTTTTAGCAAACACTCATTAGCTCCAAATCCCGGGGTTGGCGTCTAATTTTATACTATTCGTTCTGATAAATTGGTTAAAAATTTCAACTTGTCTGACACAATAATGAAAGTTTAGAGATTTAGTTTCAAAGAAGACAAAGTGAAATGAAGGACGTTAAAAATAAATTTGTCATTAGGAAGTTCGTACCAATTTCGAACAGGTAGTTAGGCAGTGTTCAAACTTTCATTAAATTTAAGAGAAAGAATTAATGATTGTTCAGTCTACACAATGTGACATTAATCGGGATTCTTCTTAAATAAGTTTTTTTATTAAATTCCCATAAAATGCAAATTTCAGAGAAAAAGACTCGCTGTTCAATTCAAGGCGTCTTTCTCCGAGACACTTGCGTGCTGTTCGATATACGTGATGTATCTTTCGTGTTCGTGTTATAAGCGTGAGTAACGCGTTAGACGATCACTGACCGACCGCAACCACATTCGTATCGTGTTCTCTGATTCGTGGAAAGAAGGCCGTGTCGACAATTTCTCTTAGGCACCTTAGGGCCCTTTCGCCCAGAGCCAGATATGCCATGCATATATACAAATGGACCAATGTCTGATAGGTTCTGGTAGTCTAATGTGTTTGATTGACGATATTGCAAGGATCTCTCATAGAAGATGTAAGTCCGCTTTCCAGTATACTTAATGACGCTCAATATCCGTAAGAATACATTTTACAGATTGGTTGACACCGTCGGCACATACATCTATTGACAGAATATCTTTCACACAAATTGAAGAACCACGACTCCGTCTCTCCCAGTTTATTGCCATTCGTTTATCTTACTAAGACGTGTGAGTTCTGTTTTACGTTTTTACCTTAAAATACCACAGAAATTCACCTTTTTTTTTTTTGGTGTGGTGTCGTGGATAAATTGAAGTGGCTCAAACATTGAATCTGTAGGTCATATTTGGCTTACTTTATGGGCAAAGAGATGAAGTGAGAACAAAATTTTTATCATTTTGAGTATATAAGAACTCAAGAAAGACAAAATCTATCTTTGACGGCTAAGGTAAGTTTTATTAATAAGTGCCGTGAATCAAATTTAAACCTCGATAATCTTACTACTATTTATTTCCCCAAAAAAAAGACATTAATTTTAGTTTTATTTTGTTGCTTTGTGTGATTGTTTTAAATCACGTATTTGTGGTTAGAAAATTAGTTCTCGAATGACTTTTTTTACTTCAAAACAAACTGTGTCCGCATTGCGGTAGCGGCGAAATGTAGTTGTCGGCCAAGATCACAAGCAGTCTGCTATGAATACCGTAAGTGCTCTAAAAAAGAACTCGACAACACATATTATATTCCTGTGGAGTTTTTATGGATTTTCGTTAAATTAGGCAACTTTATACCGCCAAACTACGGCGAAACTCTTAGCGGTAAAGCGTTTGACACTGTCCGTGTTTGAACAAATAAACCTCGGCCGAGATTCCGAGCTGTTATTTACGATTACTTACAGCATTCAAGAGGTCTGTCCTTGAAACCGAAAGCCGGTCCAAAAAACATATTTTTTTCCGAGAACAAGACAAATAGGGAGACACAGTGAAATTTTACTGTCAAACGAGCGCTTGGTCCTTGAGGTAATTCTAATTTACACAAACTGATAGCAAATCAAATCTCAGTGACCATTCTCTTTCTTATTATTGAACTAAATAGATGACCCCGAGTTTTGCGGTTTATCGTTTTACCTCTAATATAAACCTTTTTGAATAGGAATAAGTATGTTGTAATACCCCCTTATGATAGCAATAACTGAATTGTTTGGAAAAAAAACCCCTAGATCACAAATCTCTACCATCATTTAATGGACTTCACTAACGTGGTCGGCTGCCTTTGCATTCGCTGGGCGAGTTTATTAAATGAAATTTTAGATTCTTCGACGTTTTCTCTCCTTTTTAATTTTCTAGCAATTTCAACACTTTTAAGAGGAAAAAACACGATTTTATTTACATTTTCGGCGTATCTGAAGGTGGTCTACAATGAGCTTACTAATATAGATTTTTGCCTCGATATATAAAGATGTCTTTAGTTCTTACCTTTTTCCTCTTAAATGACTATTTCGCCCATAACAATATCGTTTGTTTTGGTACGACTCTTTTTATATTATTTTCAGTTCACCTCAGAGCTTCTCTAAAATCTTATTATGTCCTGTTTTACCGAAGAAAGAATTAGTTGATGGAGACAAGACAATATTGAACCATGCTAGAGGGGTTGTCGTACCTATTATGACAATTAAATTCAAAAATACAATCTTAAAAGTCCAACAAAACCCCCAAACAAAGGAAGCAAAATAAATTTAAAATGAATTTTAAAATATTAGAAAAGTTCAATATTATCACAGAGAACGTATACAAAACAAGAAAAAACTACTGTACTATCGAGACTATCAGTAAATACATTTTTGACACTTTCTCGATTGCCTTGACATTTATATTATATCGAACTGCCCGAGCCTTTTTGCATGAGTGAAAATTTTGATAAATTAGATTGACATCTTGAGAGACAGAAAAATTAGGAACCTCAAAGAACTGTAAAATATTCTGTTTCCTTGAGAGTAAAAAGAGACTCTAGATGGCCTAATTTGATAATGGTCAGGGGAAATTCGGGTGAAATTGGGAAAGCAAGTAAAGAGACAAGAATCAATACCGATGTCAAAGATACCACGTAGATCGTAAGTGATACGTAGCTGATGAAAAAATCATGAGAGCTTGAATTATTTTACGGCCGAATATAACCGAGATGTAAAAGTTTGATTATAAAACCAAACTAAACTGAGCCGTAAACTTGATACTTTAGGTAAATACTATATATCACATCTAACTAACATTTATATATCAAAAAAGTATTGAAAATTATGGGATGGCTTCGCGGATTTTTTTCTTCAACTTTACTATCCTCAGGACATTCCGGCTGAAAAAATAGCAGTGAAGCCATCCCATAATTTCTAATATGTATATTTTTTATTTATGGTGTTTGGCTTAAGGGGTTAAACTTTTTGCAAATGGCTGTTTAGTATTATTGCGATTGATTATGATGATATCGACCATGCTGTTAGCAATAAACGTGATCATGATCAATCGTATGTGTGTGTGTGTGTCTCTTTCTCTATATATATACATATATATATACATGTATGTATGTATGTATATATATGTATATTAGAAAAAAGAGATGGAATGTTCAAAAGATGATATGTATATCGGGTCAGTTAATAGAATAGAAATATCAAGGGATAAGCTTTGACAACGGAACGTCCGTTATATTTTGTTACCTTGACGCGCTTTGTGCTGCATGAGTCATTCTGACGACGCACTTTGTTGTTGAACTGAAAACTCAAGAAAGAAAAACCTCTGCATGTTTTGTAAAGATTTCTTTATTGTCCGAATGTTATATTTAGAGGAGTTTGTTCGTTTTTGCACTATAACTGATAGGGTATGATAACGGTTGTTAGATAGGTGTAGGCAGTGAAATTGACGATAGCAAGGAGATGATATTGACGCCATCGAGACAAAGACAATATGCATGATATTTCTTTATCTTTTGGTTTGTTGATAACAGCAGTTTATGGAAGTACCTTGATTTCACAAATTATTGAATAAAAGGACTATCAATAATAAAACGGATTGTGAAAATAAAGGAAAGGTAGAATATCAACAAACGTATTGAAGTCACGAAACTGAACAAACGAGAATCGAAGGATAACCGAGCAAAATGCGAACAAACGAGCGATAACCGAGTAAAATGCGAACAAACGAACGATAACCGAGCAAAATGCGAACAAACGAGCGATAACCGAGCAAAATGCGAACAAACGAACGATAACCGAGCAAAATGCGAACAAACGAGCGATAACCGAGTAAAAGGCGACTGAACGAACGATAACCGAGTAACAGGCGACTGAACGAACGACAACCGAGTAAAAGGTGACCGAACGAAGATATTGTAATAAAAGAAAAAAGAAAGAAAGAAAGGAAGAGAGAAATAATGAAATAATGAGAAGAACGAAATAATGAAAGAACAAAAGAAGAAAGAAAGAATAAAAGAAAGAAAGAAAGGAAGATAAATATTGATAAGACACACACTGTACTACTACCGGTATGAATTGCGAAGATTTTGATAAAAACATAAATGAGTGCCATAGAGTTTCATTGTGTCTTGATAGATTCTTAACTGTTTATCTAACCAATATTTTAACTATGCCTGTATACGTAACGATGCGTGCAAACTTCACGATTCTTCTTCGTTTCACTACTTACACATATACATACACACATGACACACACGACACACACGACACACACGACACACACGACACACACGACACACACGACACACACGACTCACACGTCACACTAAGGCCAATTATGAAAATAAAGATGGTCAATGTTATGGGGCATTTAAAAAAAAAGAAAATTAAAAACCAGTCTGACCTTAACCATATTATCTTGAAGAATTAGTTTTGAAAGTATGCGCAATAGGAAACATATTTTATTATTAATATTTAGAATCTCAGTGCGTAGCAAGTCAATTAGACCTATATTGAGGATACTAATATGTATTCTAAATATTTCCAATATATGCATATACGATTATATAACCGTATGTGTATAGCAAAGTGCTAAAACTTTTACCCCTTTGTCTAGATATAAATATATTTAAGCAAATATTAGAAATCATAGGATTGCTTTCCTTATATCCCCCCACCCCCAAGTTTGTCAAGCCATGTGTCTCAAGGTTATCTGAAAAATATATCAACAGAGCCATCCCATAATTTCTTTTTCTTTTGTCTTGTTACATTATCGTTTTTGGCCAAGAGGTTTACGTTTCTGCTTCTGCACATCGCTGTGTAAACTATGATATATTATACACAGTTGTAGCCATGTTGAGTTACGTACAGCTGAGCATGCTCATTAAGCTCCAAGTCAAATATCAGATAAAGTTAAGTAAGTAAGTGTTAAAAGCATATAACAGGATATAGCGCATGTGACGAGATAACTACTGGAAATGTTGTGCATGATTAAACTGTTGTTAAGTACGTGTTGGGCTAAAAATACCCTAAACACGTCAATATATATAGATGATAAATGAAAACTTTCAAGCTTTCAAAATCAGATACCCGGTACAAAACAGAACATATGAACGAAATGAACAATTTACATTTTCGTTTCTGAAACGTTTGATAATAGTTTTCACATTTCGTCATCCGCAATTACCATGAATCGATATTCTATCGGCTAAAAATTGTGATTCGATATTCTATCGGCTAAAATAGTGAATCGATATTTTATCGGCTACAAATGGTGAATCGATATTCTATCGGCTACAAATTGTGAATCGATATTCTATCGGCTAAAATAGTTAATCTATATTCTATCGGATACGACAGGTCTCTGGTAGTCACTCCCTCTCATTCGACAGTATTCACCAAGTATATAGTTATACCAGTCCATCTCATTTACTAGTAGCTACGACTCCCTCTCGTTCAACAGTATTCATTAAAGTAACCATCCGGACTTTTACGATGGATTTTATGGTGAAAAGCTGATTCAAAAGCTGAAATGTTGTACCATGATAAAACTGCAAAAAACAACGAACTATTGAAAAGATAAAGTTGAAATGTATAAACGTTTAGAGGCTACCGTTTAGAACTACCGTTTAGAACTACCGTTTAGAACTACCGTTTAGAACTACTGTTTAGAACTACCCAAGAACTACCCAAGAACTACCCAGGAACTACCCAGGAACTACCCAAGAACTACCCAAGAACTACCCAAGAACTACCCAAGAACTACCCAAGAACTACCCAAGAACTACCCAAGAACTACCCAAGAACTAAATAACTTGAGCGTCACAAAGAAAGTTAAACTTTCTCAAAGGAATTATATTAATTTCGAGACGTATTCCGATCCTTCTCCCTGAGAAGAACTAATTCTGGACCTTCTCCCTGAGAAGAACTAATTCTAGACCTTCTCCCTGAGAAGAACTAATTGTAGACCTCAGTTCTCCCTGAGAAGAACTGATGATTGGAATTAGTTCTTCTCAGGGAGAATCATATCTTCTCTGAATGACAACTATCGAAATTTATTGTATATTGTACTCAGTACATGTTTTCTGATTGGCCGAGAGCATGCAAATAATTCTAGACTGCGAGCAGTCCCTCTATTTTCCTTGGTCACTGTCAGCGCTGCCTGTGGTTTGCTTGGCCGAGGAAGATTGGTCGCGAGTCAAATGTCCCCAGGGACCAAAAGGCAGCGCTGACAGTGAGACTGCGAGCAGTCTCTCCATTTTCCTTGGTAAAATAATTCTGACAATAAGGGTGCGCCAGCGATTTTTCCTGCGGAAACAGTTATCTGCAGGTATCATCTGTAGAAGTGCCCGAGATTTAGCAGCGGTCTGGTTGTTATATGTAGCAAAGAACCGCCAGTCGAAACCAAGAAGCTCTATTTACAATTTGAAATACAGATTTACGTAAACTTCATTCTGTATGTGAATTATTTGGAAAAACAATATATAATAAAACAATTATTGAATTCGGTTTTTGTGATATCCTCAATTATCAAGGTCTCGGTAAGTGTTATCGGCTTCGGCTGATAGCACTTACCTTGACCTTGATAATTTCGGATATCACAAAAACCTCATCCAATAATTGTTTAAAATTTGTCCGGTATAAACAATATATCCGGTAGTAGATACCCGGTATTAAAATACACAAATACCCGGTAACTACAAGACACAAATACACCGGCTTGACACAACACTTTTGCCCCGGATGCCAGTTTCTCAGGCTAGTTTAATCAATAAACTCAATCATCTGACAGAGTTCAAGCTTTTGAATACATATTGTTGATGTTTATGAAAAACAAAAGCCAAGAAGACGCCAAAAAGGAAATACATATCGGAAATCACTGTTGACAAATGCTTTTGAATTCACAAAATGTCAGGGTTTTTTCCAAGACTCATCTGCTAGTTGTTATAAACAGACGAAGTGCTCGTATAATACTTGATTGATAGTGTTCTTACGTTCGAAGAGGCCACTTTGATATTCGATCACAAATAAACCAAAATATCCAACACATTTCTTGAATTAAATCTTTTTCTTTTCCTAAATCCAACAATAAAAATCTCTTTGAAAGCGTTTATTCGACTGGAATTAATTCCCTTAGAACAAACATGGACAGGAAATTGGACGTTTTTCTCTCAAAGAGACGCATGAACGTTGCCATGGAGATCCAATGTTAAGAATCAGCTTACAAACTCTCTTGTACCTTAAAAAGAGAAGGATAGCTTTGCTAGCGTATTTTCATGAGCTGGAACAAAATATTTTGATGGAATGATTCGACAGTTAGTCGGCTTAATAATTTGTGTTCTATCAAAAAGCCTTGTTCGTGCGACGGCTATGATTGGTTTATTGTGAATGCTGACGTCATTCGAGCGAAACAATCCCGAGGATGTCGGCAATTGTTTAAAGTTTGATAGAAAGGAGATACTGCCAAGACCGGGTTAGTTGTATCAATACAGCACAACGTACGGCGGAGCTTTTAAAAGACCTTGGAATATTCCTCAGGTACAGAACTCAAGATTTTTCTTCGTATTTTGTATAATTTAACTGATTTTTTATTCATTTTTACGATTGTAATTCTCTTTTTACGATTTTGGTCGGGAAATGAATTTTCTAAGCATTGCTTGTCAGATATTATACTTAACAAATATGTCGCTTCTCTCGTCAACATCTCATTGCTATTCCTAATTGATACTGGTCAAAGTATGCGTGGTATATTAAAATACACAGACAAGCTAGACTACTAGGGGAGATATGAGTGAATTTATGGTTTAAGACTCTAACTCGTGAAGAAACAAAGACAATATTTTTTTACCAGAAAGAAATTATCGAATTCGAAATTACTAATTGTTTCAAAAAGGGAACGAAACGAAGATCATCTATGCCCGATTGATTGAACTAGAGTTACAATTT
>JAUUIK010011008.1:0-10468 GCA_032270385.1 Urticina crassicornis | reverse complement strand
TCGCGATTCGTGCGATATCGGTTTTACTCGTGAAATTCAACGTGGAATTCCCTCGTCTACCAATGAATTTACCTATATAATGAATTTCTATTTTTTAAACAATATTTATTGCACTTGCAGGCTTTAAAAAAAATGTTAACAATTTTTTTAAGATCTTGTGACAGGATATTGGATACCAAGAACTAACATACATCAAAGAACTGATGTACAATGGCTTCTACTGCTTCGAGGCTATAACGGACAGAAGCCTGGATAATGTCATCTGTGGCATAAGTGCCTCCCTCAATGTAGTAAATACAGAAGATGAAAAAAGGTGTTTATCTTAAGGATAACAGTAATGTTTTTGGTAATTTTGATGAGTTTCATGATTGCAAGATATATTTTCTACTAACAGTACTTTAGACCACCAGATGATAATAATTTTGTTTTCATACATTTAAGGTGACCCTGCCATTCTCCACAAGTACATTACAGAAAACAAGATTAACATGGACAACCTGAGAGACTTGGGCTTGCAGGACTTGAAACAGATTTGTCAGAATTGTAAAATTTCCACAAATTCAAAGTCCAAGGGTGACAAGGGAGGTAGGGGTAATGTAGGGGGTCCTACGGTTGGTGTAACCATTCCTAACTCAGTACCCTGCTGTGAAAAAAACTAGCTACATCTAGTTTGTATGGTTTACCATTTTCAAAGTGAAAACACAAAATGGTGGAGTAATGAGAGTAATGTGGCAATGTGGCAAGCATGTGGCAAGCCATAGGGTTGTTAATCACTCCCTCAATTTTGTAGATCCTGTGACCGGGGTGCACACTCAAACAATTGAGTCCAAGTGGAATCAACTTAAGCTAAAGCAAAAAGAAAAGAGGGGAGTTTCAAAGGGTGACCTCCAGTCTTTTTTAAACGAAAGGATGTGGAGAGAGTGGAACGGTCAAGTGGATGAACGCTTGATCAATCTATTTTCATCTATATCACTAATGTACACTAATTCTCCTGTTTGAGTTATATTTGTTTTTGCCAATTATCTGATTTTGCGTTTTTGTAATTATTCCGATGATGGCAGCTCCTTTGGCTTTAATTTTCTCCTTAAATTGCATTATCATCAATTCTATAATCTAGCCTTATCATTTTCATTAAGTAGCTTAATGATGTAGCCACTGATGTACGTGGTCTTGTTCCCGAATGCTTTTAGGTCCAAATTACTGTAATTTGGATCATCATAGCTGAAAGCACTTTGGGTGTTTCTATTCAGTGTCAAGTACCGGTTTATGACAATATCGTCAACTACGTCAGCGATGGAATCTGGCGCATGAAGACGTGCTTCAAACACCTCCTTTACTGACTTATCCAGAGTTTTGAAACTGCCAAATCCTATTATCCCTCCCCTTCCTATTTCTTCGGGAAGCTTCCTTGCCACTTGTTCGGCCTGTCTTAGCACTTTCTGGATTGTGCCTTGCTGTTCCAGGTTGTCAATAAAAAATTTTACTGCTGTCTCTTCGGCGTTTTGTCTGTCGATAAATAATTAGATAATGTGTAACACTGATAGTGGTTGAATCTCATGAATATCGGGTTATATTACTTTACTTACGTTTCATTAGTATTCTTATTTATGCTGCTGCTTTTAGTCTGCGGAAGAAAAGAAATGTACCAATGAAGTTTAGAACTTTTAAAAATCGCTGTTTTTTTGTTATTCCAAGGGAAACCGTAGTCCTATGTATGTCACATACACAAACATATCTTTGCAGAATTTTCTTACGTAAACATTACAAATTTTAAAAATGAAATAAATATTTTCCTATTCCAATATTTACAATGACTCCAATATGTTTTTATGTTTTACCACCCGAACATTCTGTATGATTTTTCTTCGGCTTCCCTTTTTTTCATTCCTTCATTTATTCCTTCATTCATTCTTCATTCCTTAATTTTTTTCCTTTCTATCTTTTTTTCTATGTCTTTTTGGTTTTTCTAGTTTTGATATTTTTGTGCCTACCCACGTTACCTTCTCTTCGGTGTATTTAGAAATCGTAACCGCCACCTGAATATCTAGAGTTTCAGCTGATTGAGGTTTCAGGGTGACCGCTGTTCCCAACATCTCTCCTTCTACAACGATACCGCGTACTTTTTTGTACACGGTATGTTCAACCATAAAGCTGAAGAAAAAAATCAAAGTTTGAAACACGGTTTATTAAGCACTTCTTAATTTTGTATCCTTGTGGTTACAATCTCATTTTTTGCATTACAACATTATATTCAGTTTGATATATGTGTTATTATTAATGATATACTTACGTCAATGTTAAATCCATTGTGGTGAGCTTGGCCATGGATGACACAAGCTGGAGGTTGACCTCCCAGTGAGACGGGCCATAGAAGAGGACTAACCTCCAGACTTGGTCTAATTTGTGGAAAACTGGACTTTGCATGGGGAGACCTTGTGATTGAGAGCGTCTCATATGCATAGATAAATTCTCGATTTTCCACGACGAGGACCACATTCCCTTTTTTTTCAAAACGTATGCTTTTCTAGCGTCCTCTGGCTATAAAAGAATAACAAACAAATTCACCTTTAACGGAATGATTTTGAATAACAATTGGGCAGAGGGAGAGGGAAGGGCACGGGAACGACTTTCAACCCAACTAACGGATATTCTCCTATACTAAGAGACATATTAATATATCTAGATGTTAGTACTAAATGTTAATGCATCGAATTTTGTAAAGGCAGTAATGTATTAAAATTGTGTGAGAATTAAATATTTTATTATGGCATCTTTATTGTTTTTCTCTTTTAAATAATTGAAATAAATAACCAAAATATAACTGAACAAATACGAATGTCACTGAATAATAATGTTACCTTTAATTTTATTTGCTGTATTAATTCCTCATGAGCCTTGAACAACAAGGCATTGTGGTGGGCCATGGCATTTCTATTGTGCACCTCCATTTGCTTTGAGCTACCATGAAAGGTGCAAAAAGGTATTTCGCAAGGACGGACTTTTTCTCTACAGCCCATCAAATGCTCCATAACCGCACTCCTAACAAGAGCAAACATTCAACAAATGTATAGTTTTAAGATTTCATATCACACAATAAACTGTCAGGATCACGTAAGTCGTTGCCAGGGTTGTATTTGTCAATGCGACAAATTTCCGCTATGTATTAACGTTCAGTACCATTTTAATTTCAAAATAATTAAATGAAATTCCAAGGCGTTGTTATTAAACGGAATTGTTGCTTCAACAAAGGTTAGAATAAGTCCTAAAATTAACTCTTATCATTTCATCGTACAGCTAGCTGCATGGATTTCAATCGGCTGAGTACTAATTGTCAGGTCACATAAGATACCAAAAGATGATGTAGACCGTCCGTAACTTTTTCAATTTTTAGTTTATACAACTTTAACAACGAATTACAAACAAATACT
This sequence comes from Urticina crassicornis, assembly GCA_032270385.1. NCBI lineage: Eukaryota > Metazoa > Cnidaria > Anthozoa > Actiniaria > Actiniidae > Urticina > Urticina crassicornis. The sequence goes on along the minus strand of JAUUIK010011008.1, from coordinate 7,040 downwards.
TACCTTTCCATGGTATGCATGTCCTCATTAGCTTTATAGTACGGGCAAATAATTTCCATGACGATGATCAGTTTATCTTAATGTTGCTGGTATGCCTGACTCAGCCTGACTGATTATCTTTAAGAGCCGTTCTCGTTGATCATTATGATGGGTCTGTGGGTGGTATTGCGGTAAAAGGGGTCCCCTTTAAGAGGAAATCAATTAGCATGCTCGTTGCTGTGCTTGGCATTGCTCCATTGTGGTTTGTTCCCCGACCACTGAACAAAGATTTTTGTCGAAATTGTTTTTTGTTTTTTTCCCAACTCTCAGTACTAGTATTCTTGCGTTCGGACAAAACCGTGTCTTATTTGCGGTAAGACCTGAAACAGGTCTGATATTTCAGGTTGTCTATTTTGTTGCTACGTGATTGGCTGAACGGCTTCAAAAAAGTTCACTATTAAAACTCTTAGTAAAATAAACAGGAAGTTGCGGAATGTACAAGTGAGTACAATGTACAATGAGTAATGCGTGCCCGTGTATAACGTATTACTCATCATTGCTGCATTCACCACTGCCATGGACTGTTCTTCTTCCTCTGCGAGTGAAAGCGATGATACTCTTCCCGTCAAGATCAAGGCAAACAAGGGAAAAAGTGTCAAAAAGGTTTTTGTTGTATCAGAGAGAAAGTTTGATACAGTACCGAGGAGAACGGCGTGGACGAAACTGCAGGAAAACGGTAGGGTTAGGGAGTTGTCTATTAACATCTCATGGTCAGCTAAGATGTTAATGGATGTTCTTCAAGACGCTCTACCCTGCCTTCAGGGGAAAACAATTAGTCAGTAAGTCATCGTGAATTCAGCTTTTCGTTTACAAAACCTACTTGTTAGACAATTTTGGTCAAAGTTTCTTGAACATTTACTTATGGTAATGATACTCTTCCCGCCCTTCTTTTAGAATAAGAGTTTACAGGTCAAGTTCGCGCGGAACTAGTTTCGAGCGCATTGCTGATTCTCTCCCTGGAGTGAAGGATCTTCTCGCGGGCTGTAAAGGCTCGAAATCACAAAGGATCTACCTCAATCTAAGAAAAAGGGCAGGTAAAATCATAAGCATTCTTTAGCCATGTGATTACAAAATTGTAGACTTAAATACACGCTGTAGATACCTAACATTCATTGATATGCCTTAAAATACAACGATACTTATTACATGTCAGCTGCTACCGCTGAATAAATTGGGCTCCCTGTGGAAACGTACGACTTCGAGGTCTAAACACACGTGATAACTGCCAAAAGTCAAATGTCCATGTGTCTTCATGTGTTATTGCTTATAGCGTTCCGTTTTGTTTTTTGTTCTGATTTTCATTTCCTTGTCCTTTATCTATGACATCTCATTCATGTATTTATTCATTTATAATTGTTTGTCTCCCTTTTTTTTAGGTTCACCATCGCCATCACAAACCGTGAAAAAATTAAGCTCAAGTATGTTGAAGTGACTCATTATTAAACTGTATGTCTTAAATTTCATAGCATTTGATTTGTCAATATATATAACAGGTCTACTTGTATATTTTTGTATCTTTTAGGTTCACCTTCAAAGTCTACTCATGACCGATGCCAGCCTGAGATGGACGAAACATTAACACGTAAGACTTAGGTTAAGTTAACTTAAGCTTATGTAAGTTTAATATCTATAGATATTTTATAATTTCTTTTTCTGTGGTGTTTGATGTACAAGCTGCAGTGTTCTTAATTACCGCAACATATCATGGTCATTGACTGGATTTATAAATAATACCATACCCAGGCTGCCAACTATTTCATTTGCTATCTATCTATCTTGCAGGTGGGAATAGTAAAATAAAAATCCAAACAATAGGGAAAAAACAAGCCACAGCTACAACATCTAGTGCCATTGGTAAGCAAGTTTTTTTATCATAGAATAAAATAATGTAATTAAGATGGTTTAATTGCTGGGTTTTTGTGTGAAATGATGGGGGGGGGGGGGGTGACTGGACTGGACTGGAGTTGAGAACTTATAAGAATAATTAAATTCAAAACTGGATGTTTATATTGCATGGAATTGACAATTTCTTTTAATGAACTGTCGTCATTAATATATAACTTTTATGTAGATCAAAATGTCAAGTACAGCGAAATTTCTGATGAAGAAATGGATGATGGAGAGCAGTATGGTAAGTTAAGTTGGCCTGCAGTGGGCATGCATGGACAAATTTTAAGTTACTATAATACTTTAATCATTAATTCATGCATGCAGACTGCTGAATGTGATTCGTTTTGTACTTCTATAGATATAGATGCATCAGACAATAATGAGGAAGATCCCTGCACTCTTGGTGGTATGTTTATGAAAGCTTTGATCATCTCAATGTTTGGTCACAGGATGTATATATTACAAATGTAGTGTTTATATATCATTGTGGATTTGGAGACCCTTACGGCAATAATAAAACATGAAATAAATATCAATATTATTCTAATATCATATTATTCTACAGTAATAGTTTCTTTTTCATCCATGGCTTTTTATCTCTGCAATCCTATTTCAACTTATTTCAACCTATTTATTTGTTTAAGCTGTTGCACGTACATATGATGGGAAAGGATTGGTTGGTAAGTTTGCATGTTTGCATACAAGTGTATAAAATCCAATATTGTGTTTATTATCTTACAACCATCACTCTCTATACGGGGCTCTTCCATATGACATTTGCTATACACATATGACCAGACCTCTAGATTTTATATTTTCTTTATGGTGCAAAACCTTGATATTGCAATTCAATTTTCATAAACACTACTTTATATTTTGCTTTTGAAGTTGGTGAAATAAAATCAAGCAACCTCGTCAACTTTGTAAATGAATCAGGTACATCTAAGTAGTACTATGTAATGTAAATGTCTAAAGTAAACTGATAATCTTTAATATTTTTAATGTGTTGTTCATTTTTGATGATCATTTTTTTTCATTTTTTTTATAGTGGCAACTATGAAAAGCATTTTTAATGCAAGTGACTTGATGGTCCTGCCCGATGACCTGGAAGAGGTAATGCATAACAAATCAAAGGAATATGCCTACTAATATACTAGCAATATATGGATCTTTCTCTAGTACATATATGATAACCAAAAAGTATATTTACTTTATCATGTCCAGGCATATCAACAAGCTCTCCATCTCCACAGGCCATTGTTGTTTTTGGTGGCAGAGGAAGAGGATAACAATTTCCATGCCTTCCTAAGGTATACACATATTAAACATTATATAAAGTAGCGAGGATTGAGGCACCAAGTATTAATAATATGATTATTTTAAGCTTTAATTTGGACTTTTATTTGTAAACAGTGACAATGATGTATGGTTGGGCCAAAAACATGTTCTTGCATTGCTGCAGTCATAACTTTTTCTTTGTTCACCATTGAAATATCCTATCAAGTGGAGCCATTCAGTACGCTTACACTGTGCATGCATCAAGTCTATATAATGTACCAGCTTGCATGGCTGCATGTGCCTCATGCTAGTTACTATATATGATAGAACACTACTAACTACTGACTTTTATTAAAGAGTACATTTAAAAAATAACTTGTACTAATTTAATTGATTTCAATATGCTACTAGGTCTCTTAGAGCTGCTGCCAATGAAGTGGAGGTGGAGAACTTCCCTCTTTTGGTCTTTGCTGAAAATGGGTCACCAAAAAGTAAAAAAGGTAAGGAAATAAATTATACCTATATTTAGAGAATATTAATCAAATTGTTCCCTGAATGGATAATTTGCAAAATGGCAAATTCCTCTTGAAAATGATGGTTATACACGATATATATTATAGCACTTTTAATTAAACAACTTGACTGATAGTCTATGAGTATTGGTATGGCAATGATCACTATTTTATTATCATACTTTAGCCAAGGCTTCTACTGTTTGATTGATAATTAATGAAAACCATTGGAATTTTTCATTGAAACAGATAAATCTATAAGAAATAATCTAAATCTAAGATCATATTCTATGAGCCAATTAATATTCATTCCATAAGTGTAAGTTTTATAAATTTATTGTCGTAATCTTAGATAAACATGTTACTGACAAATTATTTTACCTTGTAGTCTATGAAAAGTTCTCCTTAAAAGGGAAAGGGAATGTAATTCTTTGTTTCCCTTTCAAAGACCAACTGATGCCTAAACTGGTGCAAATTGGTAAGCATTTTTTTTTTGGTTTACAATATAGCTAACCAGCCATATTAGGAATGATTCTATTAATTGCCTAAGGTATTGTATTTATTATGTGACATTTATTTATTTACATGTATATATCTTTAAATTGTTGAAGATGTAACCTATTATGATCACTTAAAGTCATAGGATTTCTAGACCATGCTAGAACATTAATCAATCAAATGATCCTTTTTATTGAAGGGTTTGATACCCAGAGACTCTTGATGGCACTGAAGGAGGTGGGAAGGGAATTAAATTCATCTAGAGGCAAAGAGTCACAGAGGTGAGGAAATATTATTTTTATGTCACAATCAAGACATTTTATGGCAGGAATTCAATGCACAATTAAAAAAAAAAGTGCATTGAATATGGCGTGAAAAAGAGAAAAAATCCATTCTGAACTCGCGCATCACAACATTGAAAGAATTAAAACAATTTTTTTATGATAGGAAAAGGGAAGCAAGTAACCTTTTGAAAGATGTAAGTGTTAATACATATTACAAATCAAATCAAAACTATAAATAATTATTTTGCAACAAAACAATAAATAATGATAATATTGCAAAAAGTTAACTTTTGGGCTCCTTCTTAAATGTTGACGATTAAATGCCCTAAGTTGGCTCAGTAAAGTGTTCAATAGCTAAATTATGAATTTTATTTGTTTTTATTGTCATTCAACAGCCACATTATGTCCATGACCCAAATGAGGAAGAAGTAAGTGCTTTTGTACTTACACAGCATCCTGGTTCAGTTTTCTTTACTTGCTGAACACCTAAAGGGAAGGTCATCCTATGTGGATGTCTGAACCAGATGGTGTGCGCTTAAATTGATGTGCAAGTGTGAGTCTCACAACCTGAGGGGAGGGCATGTCTGCAGCTTGCCTGAACCGGAGGGTGGTAGAAATAGATTGCATTGCAAACCCGGAGGGGAGGGCATGCCTGCAGCATGCCTAAACCGGAGGGTGGTAGAATAGGATTGCGTTCCAAACCCGGAGGGGAGGGCATGCCTGCAGCATGCCTGAACCGGAGGGTGGTAGAATAGCATTGCATTGCATACCTGGAGGGGAGGGCATGCCTGCAGCATGCCTGGACCAGACGGTGGTAGAATAGGTTTGCGATGGCCACCTGGAACGGACAGGTGGTCTGTATATTAGTTTATATTGTAAAGAAAACTGCCTGTGTTGCTGCCCTTGTTTTTCTTTCTTATTTCAGGTGGCCTTCAGGGATAGCAATCCCCCTCACTACGATAGAGGGGATGATTCAACATTTATTTCAGGTATGAATGTATTATTTATTTCCTATGTATTTCTTATTTCTTTAATCTAGTTTACTATTATTATAATAGTAATAATAGTGTGCTATTATTATTATTATTATCATTGTTGCTGTTATTATTATTATTATTGGTATTTATTATTATTATTAATGTTATTAGTAATTATTATTTTTCTCCATGTCAATGGAAATTTAACGAATGACCAAACAATTCTGGTTTATTAAGCCATCTTCAGGGATAAGCATTCTTATATACATAGATATTCGTATTCTTTATTGTTTGCACCTCCATGCAAACCATATGCAACTTTTCTTTGAATGTGAAAAATATAATTGGATTTTTTTTGTAATGTACATATGACATAGAAGATGAACAGGAGAAAAACAAAGATGGTGAAGAAAGAGAACAAGAAGAAAGAGATAAAAGATAAAGGGAAGAGAGGGAAAAAAGAGAAAAGAGGGAAAAAAGAGAAATGGAAGACAGCGAAAAAAGAGAAAGAGAACAAGAAGAAAGAGATAAAAGAGAAAGGGAACAGAGGGAAAAAAGAGAAATGGAAGACAGCGAAAAAAGAGAAAGGGAAGAAAGAGAAAAAAGTGAAAGGGAAGTGATGGAAAAAAGGGAAAAGGAAGAGAGGGAAAAAAGAGAAATGGAAGTTAGCGAAAAAAGAGAAAGGGGAGAAAGAGAAAAAAGTGAAAGGGAAGTGATGGAAAAAAGTGAAAAGGAAGAGAGGGAAAAAATAGAAATGGAAGCTAGCGAAAAAAGAAAAAGGCAAGAAAGAGAAAAAAGTGAAAGGGAAGTGATGGAAAAAAGGGAAAAGGAAGAGAGGGAAAAAAGAGAAATGGAAGCTAGCGAAAAAAGAAAAAGGGAAGAAAGAGAAAGGGAAGAGAAGGAAAAAAGAGAAATTGAAGAAATAAAGAAAAGAGAAAATGAAGAGTGGGGAAAAAGAGAAAGAGAGAAAAGAGAAAGGGAAGAGAGGGAAAAAAGAGAAAGGGAAAAAGGAGGAAAAAGAGATAGAGAAGAGAGGGAAGAAAGAGAAAAAAGTGAAAGGAAGAAGAGAAGAAGAACAAAGAGAAGGTATAATGAGAAGAGTAAGAGAATAGGAATTTAAAAGAATGAGAATATTAAAATATTGAAGTAGTATTTCAGAATCAAAACACAATAGAAAAGGAAAATAACTTGGTTCGATTCTTCTGTGCATTGTACCATCATTCAGTGTTGATTATAAGCAAAATAGAAAGAAATGTGAAATAAAATACTTGTGCAGACCTAACCAATTATGGTGTAGGTGGACGGAAATTATTGATATATATATATTTATTTAAGGCTTATCATGAAGGTTCCTCTAAAAAATAGGTGATCAATTGTCACACAACAAATGGTATTTGCGTTGTAAATAGTGTTCACATGATTACACGGTTAATACATATTTTCATGGATAATAAAATGACATTATTGTTACGCATTATGCACTTTGCTATAGTCTATATTTGCATACATTACATATATTTGTATTCTTGATATGCTGGTTTTATTAAATGAAATAAAATGAA